>JADPWL010003024.1:0-40001 GCA_019059595.1 Marasmia exigua
GACACCTACAACACCAGAGGAGCCTCAAGTTTTTTTTTATTTGATAGGTGGAAGACGAGCCGACGGATCACCTGATGGTAAGCGATTACCGCCGCCCATGGACACTTGCAACACAAGTGGTGTCACAAGTGCGCTGCTTACCTTTTAACCCCCCTTCCCCTGGATTGGGCTTCCGGTACCCTCACTCACGCAGTGAAACACAACGCATGCACTGCTTCACGCCGGTTTTCTGTGAGGACGTGGTATTACTCTGGTCGAGCCGGCCTATTCATGCCGAAGAGTAGCTCTCCCACTGTAGCTCAAACACCTGTGTTACGGATATCCGAATCAACAGCGGAATTACAAATACATTTAATACTTTTCTTTTGTAAATACATACTTTTATTGCATCGAAACACCTAGACCACTAAAAACAGACATATTCATGCACACAAATGTTTGTACTGTGCGGAGATCGCACCCGCAACCTTTGTACCAGAGGCAGCCATCACTACCACTAATCCAAACAGGTCGTCAAAACCTTATGTGGGATGGGATTCTAAATAAAACTTGGGACTTGGGAATCAATTCTTCTATTTTACAATCTTAGCGTCGTCTTTACACCGTCTTTACGTCGTCCGCCATTCGCCTCTCTCTCTATCGCACGTCATTCTAATTCAAACATCGAACTCATACACGTTCCTTGGCCTGCATCTACCGATCACCAATCCCACACTTATATGTAATATCTATGGTCAAAACCGATTCTTTAACAACCTTGCGCGCATGTATGAGTGCGTAGCCCTTACCTTGCGCCTTTTTTCGAAGTTATTCTGCACCTCTGACTCACAGTTAAATATATCCCGAAATAACGAAGGATGGCCATTAGCATACACATTATTCAAAATGGTGCTATTTATAGCACAGTATACAATATGGAAGAATGGCGATTCAGCGTGACGTCACTTGATGACGCACATAGAAATATAATATCCTCCAACCGATTACTGCTACGGCGGCCAATCTCAACGATCAGCTACGTACGCAGGATATAATTATAGTGCTCAAGTGTGTGCGCAAACAGAAGTGCACTCTCTATTCCCTTGCCCTCATAATCCGAAAGAACAGCTTACCGTGCTTTCCGAGGCACGTGGGTACAAGACCGCCAATTTCCAGACTCCGGGCTGCCACTAAGACTTTCTTACCGAAAACTTAGGTACAAATTTTTGGCCCGACCCGGGGATCGAAATCGCGCAGCCGTCGCTTTAAAGTGCGACCCTCTAACCACTGCGCCACCGTGGCAGCCTTATATAATAACCATGCACAAATGTAGGGTCTGTCGAAAAATTTATTCACGCCAAAAGTGGCCGCTTTTGGCGTGAATCAATTTTTCGCCTACGCGTTGGACTCAACATTTTTGCATGGTTATTTAATAAATAGTATAAGTGTTTGCTGAGAGGTTGTAACCCCGAAATTGTTTAAAATAGATCCGGTTCAGTAGCTAAAAATTAAAATCGATTGGTGTCGCTATTGTGCCCTACCCGTCACCTTAAATATTCCTTGTTGCCCAGAGGGAAACGAAAAGTATTGAAATATATGTGCTACATACACCTCAGTAATAAGTAATATTTATTTAGAGGCGCAGTGGGAAGTGGGGTATGAGTGCCTGGGTTCGATCCCCGGGTCGGGCCAAAAGCTCGGAGTCTGGAAGTTGGCGGTCTTGTACCCCCGAGCCTCGGAAAGCAGGTTAAACCGTTGGTCCTACTCCCGATCCTTCTCTGGTCGTGTCACACTGGTGTCCCATCGGATTACGAGAATAATTGAATAGAGAGTGCACTTGTGTTTATGCACACACTTGACCACTATAATATATCCTCAGTACGTGGCTGATCGTTAAGATTGGCCGCCGTATCCATAAGCGGTTAGAGGATATTATTATTATTAGCCGTGTGGTCCCCGGCAGAGTAGAATAGGCCACCCTCACTCTTACCGAGGTGTCGTAAAAGGCGACTAAGGTAAAGCTGCTGGCATGATCATCAGCACCCAGAGAAGGAAAACTCTGCATTTATATCAAAACCCTCGCCAACCCGTCTGCCAAGCGTGGTGAGTATGACAATTACCCCTCATGTGATTGAGGGTGGCCCGTGCCCCAGCAGTGGGGACTTAAATGGGCTGATGATGATGACACTTACTGACGACCCGTTTGGATCAGTGGTAGTGAACGCTGCCTCTGGTGCAAGGGTTGCGGGTTCGATCCCCGCACAGTCTTACAAATAATTGTGTGCATGAACATTTGTGTGCATGAACATGTTTGTTTGTATTGGTCTGGGTGTTTGCTATGTATTATAAGTATGTATTTACAAAAGTAAAGTATTATATGTATATATTTGTAATCCCACTGTTGATTCTGATATCGGTAACACAGGTGCTTGAGCTACCTATCTCGGAGTTAGATCAATGTATGTGATGTTGTGAAATATTTATAAAAAAAAACTGAACCATGGTTACACGTTTCAGAAACTATCCGAAACGTGCAGGTTTCCTCACGATGTTTTCGCTCACCGCCGAGCTAAAAGTAGAAATACGCACATATGTTTAAAAAATCGAACAACCACCCCCTCGCATAAAAAAAAACGTTCATAACCACTAAGCTACCGTCGCTATGTAATTTAGCTATCTTTATAAAAATGCCCGTGAAAGAGCACGCTTCGGCATGAACGGTCCGGCTCGGAGTGATACCACGGCCTCACAGAAAACCGGCGTGAAGCAGCACTGTGCTGTGTTTCGCTAGGGTAGGTACTGGAGGTCCAATCCGGGGGAAAGGACATTTAAAGGTTTGCAGCGCACTTGTGACTCCACTGGTTCTGCGAATGTCCATGATCGGCGGCAATCGCTTACCATCAGGTGATCCGTCTGCTCGTCTGCCACCTAACACATAAAAAAATGCACTGCAGTATTGTAAATATCATGACATTCACACATGGCCCAGTAATTACCTTGCTTTAATATATAACTTTCCCCTTCCCTGGGGGGAGGGGAGGGGTGATGTCGTGCGCAAGATAAGGGTTTCCTTGCGTCCTCGGCCTCATTGTGGGGGGTCGGAGAAAGGTCAATAGGGCAATGTAGAAAATTAGAAATCCTTTCGATCGATTTTATCTAATCTAGTTTGCGTAAGTAAGTATTAAGATATTTATATAATAAGCTACCACAAAATGTCATTAACCTATCACTGGATAAGTTTAAGTCTCATATTAAAACCTGCCTAATGAAGAAAGGTTACTATAGTGTACAGGACTATTTAAATGATAAGGATTCTTGGTCAAGTTAATTGATTAATAATTTGAGTTGTTATTCATAGTAGTCTAATAACTTTCATAATTGTATTTTTTTTTCTCTTCTCAATTGAAACTGTAACATCATCAATATTTGAAAAGAGTAACTACTGAGTTTCTTGCTGGTGTCTTCTCAGTAGAGATCGACATTCCGAACCAGCGGTAGATATTATGTACCTATTTTGACATTCATAAGTGATCTGTGTGGACCTAAACTGAATAAAGAATTTTTTATCTTATCTTATCTTAACTGCTCGGTGGCGCAGTGGTTAGTGGGTCGCATGTTGAATCGATGGCTGCGCAAGAGGTCCGGGGTTCGGGCTAAAAATTTGTACCTTAGATTTTTTTTTCTTTTATTATTTTGGGAAATCAACGGCGATACAAACATAAATTACACGAAAGTGCTTACTTAGCTTTACTTAATATTTTTAAGTAAAGCTAAGTACAGATTTCCACGTTTAAGTAATTATTTTCTGCGCGTGTGTGTGTGTGTGTGTGTTTGTATGTGTATGTGTGTAGTGTGTGTGTGTGTATTTAGGTATGTGTATGTGTGTATTTAGGTTTGAATATGTGTGGGTCTATGTGTTGTGTGTGTATTTCGCGAGGAAATTCTTAGTGTCAGCCCGGAGTCTGGATGTTTACGGTATTGTGCCGTTAAGCAGTTGGTCCTGCGCCCAATCTCTCTCTGGACGTGTCACGCTGGTTAACTATCGAAATATGAGGGTAAGGGAATAGAGAGTGCTCTTGTGTTTACGCCCACACTTGAGCACTATAATATATCCTGCGTACGTGGCTGATCGTTGAGATTGGCCGCCGCAGCCGTAACCGGTTGGAGAATATTAATTAATCTTGCTTATACTTTGCAATGTTGGCAATATCGTAATGTCTTGCCACCTTATTATAAATCGCGATTTAAAGTTAATACCGTACTGAAGCTCATGTCATCCCGTTCCAACACAGAGTGTTAAAACGGGCTGGAACGAATTTTGTTCCGGGACCATCCTTAGTCCGCGTTGTAATAAGGGCGTTGAAGTTTATTTCTGCCAATGTCGAGTGAGGAATTCTTTTTTTTTACTGATGAATTATGGTGATATACGCTAAGATGATAATAAATTAATAAATAAATAAAAATACGTTTATTGCTTTCTCATAAAACAAAACAGGTACATAGGTATATTCCGTAACACTAGAACTTATCCACCTTACATACTTCGTTTTTTACTATATTAACAATAATCTAAGGAAAGCAAAAGGCAGTGGCTCAGCTAATGCTGACATAGGTCAGCGCTGATTTTCAGCCGCTCCTACCCCTCTCAAGGTCGAGTGCGAGGGTACGGATGCAAGGGCTTAGATTCTAAGCCCTAGAACACAAATAACAAAAACAATAAAATAGAATAAGAACATAAATAATGATGATGAATGTGAAAAAAAATTGCGTATTTCTACCATTAACTCGGCGATGAGCCGGCCCTGCGGCGGCCCGGTTGGCGTGAATCAATTTTTCGCGTACGCGTTGGACCCAAACGGCGGCAATTGTTTGCTACCTATGCTCGTCTGTCACCTATCACATAAAAAACAGACGCTTTGACATGAATGGGTGGGCTTGACTAGGAGTGATGCCACGGCCTCCCTGAAAACCGACGTGAAATTCTATGCAACACACTAATAGTGGTTTCCCCAAGTGAGTGAGAGTACCACATTCGCAATCTGGGGGAAAGCGGGCTTAAAGGGTGGCAGCGTAGTAACTCCTCTGGTGTTGCGTGTGTCCATGGGCAACGGCAATCGCTTACCATCAAGTGATCCATTTGCTCGTCTGCCATCTATCTACTTAATCCACGCTGATACCATGGGCTCATCTAGACCTCGCAACTATGTAATATCTCTTATCGCCATTGAACACCTGCATATTTGGCTGATAATTACACACGACCATAGACTTATGAATCTATGGAGCCCAGTGTGAAGATCGGGAGTTATGTTGAGAGATAAGGTAAACTCGCAGTCCAAAGTCGTAATGATGATTTATTTACAGAATCCTAACTATTTATACAAATTAAAATCTACTAACTTATTGGCTAAAACATTTACAAATTACAACACATTATTTTTGTCCAATCAGAAATTATCATTTAAGTTGGTTTCGGAGGACGCGCAGTATTTACGTAGAGAGCCACGGAGTGACTGAGAGGGCGCGCTCGGACCTCTCGCGCCGAGGTGATAAGAGGGCGCGCGCCTCCGGCGATCGCCAGTCGTAAATAAGGCAGCGTGCGGAGGACCGCCACAAATCGTAGAGGATAATGAGTATCAGCCTATAAACTGTCCCACTGCAGGGCAAAGGCCTCCATCATAGAAATCAAGTTATCGCTACTATGATAGGTTTAGGCTTAATCACCACGCTTGCTAAATACGGATTGGTGATCACAAACCCCAGCTATGTTCGAAAAATTCAAAGAATAGAATAATAATCATACATATTTCACAACATCACATACATTCATCTGACTCCGAGAGAGGTAGCTCAAGCACCTGTGTTACGGATGTCAGAACCAACAGCGGAATTACAAATATATACATATAAGACTTTTGTTTTGAATACTTAGATAATACATAGAAAACCCCCAGACCAATACAAACAGACATGTTCATTTTATTATTATTTTATTCTAGATGCGGACAAACGAGCAAGCGAGTCACCTGATGGAAAGTAATCAACGCCGCCCATGAACTTCCGCGAAATCAGAGAGATCGCTAATGCGTTGCCGGCCTTTTTAAAAAAGAGTACGCTTTTCTCTTGAAGGTCCCAAGTCGTAGCCGTCCGGAAATACTCCTGCAGCCAAACCGTTCCACAGAACTGAGGTACGTGGTAGAAAGTCCCGGGAGAAACGCACAGTATTAGACCGGCATCCATCGAGATGATGCATCATGCACACAAATGTTTGTACTGTGCGGGGATCGAACCCGCAACAAGGCAGCAACTACCTACCACTGTTTTTTTTAATAAATATTTCACAACATCACAAACATTAATCTGACTCCGAGATAGGTAGCTCAAGCACATGTGTTACGGATATCAGAATCAACAGTGGGATTACAAATATATACATTTATATACTTTTTTTTGTAAATATATACTTATAATTCATAGAAAACACCCAGACCAATACAAACAGACATGTACATTCATCAGAGCGTGTTTTTTGGTAGTCGGGTTTTAGTTTTTGGAAATTTCGTTCAGCGCAGTGGTTAGAGCGCCGGGTGAGACGTAGGGGTCACGGGTTCGATTCCCGTACCTACTCAAATGTTTGTAAATGAGACAGATATTTTTGTTGCGTCTGGATGTTTGTGGTACCTTCTTTGTTTATATTTATATTCTAATATCTATCTACCTCTGTGGCGCAGTGGTTATTGGGTCGCACTTTAGAGCGACGGCTGCGCGAAAAGTCCCGAGTTCGATCCCCAGGTCGAGCCAAAAATTTGTACTGAAGTTTTCGGTAAGAAATTCTTAGTGGCAGCCCGGAGTCTGGAAGTTGGCGGTCATGTACCCCCGTGCCTCGGAAAGCACGTTAAGCCTTGGTCCTGCGCCCAATCCCTCTCCATCATCACCCATAGACACCCGCAATACTAGTGGACTCACAACTCCGAATTAGGCCTCTACCATGCTTGGACCATGGTTCAGGGTTTGGAGAGTCTGGTAATTGAAACAACTGCCGTCTGACCTTCGCAACCCTTTAACAGCGAACCAGACGAGGTTCATTAATATCTAACTGTATTTCCAATACATAATAATAGCTAAATTAATAATCTTTCGACTGCCTCGGGGGCCAGGTGGCAAAAATTTGTACCTAAGTTTTCGGTAAGAAGTACTTAGTGTCAGCCCGGAGTCTGGCAGTCTTGTACCCCCGTGCCTCGGAAAGCACGTTAAGCCATTGGTCCTGCGCCCGATCCCTCTTCGGTCGTGTCACAGTAGCGTCCCATCGTAATATGAGAGTAAGGGTATAGAGAGTGCACTTGTGTTTGCGCACACAATTGAGCACTATAATATATCCTGCGTACGTGGCTGATCGTTGAGATTGGCCGCCGTAGCCGTAATCGGTTGGGGTAGCGCTATGACATGGTATTTATTGTATAACAGGTACGAGTATTTCCGTGGCATGGCTTCATCATCATCAGCCCATTTAAGTCCCCACTGCTGGGGCACGGGCCTCTCTCAATCACATGAGGGGTAATTGCCATACTCACCACGCTTGACAGACGGGTTGGCGAGGGTTTTGATATAAATGCAGAGTTTTCCTTCTCTGGGTGCTGATGATCATGCCAGCAGCTTTACCTTAGTCGCCATTTACGACACCTCGGTAAGAGTGAGGGTGGCCTATTCTACTCTGCCGGTGGCATGGCTTGCCTCAATCTAATCCTTCTAAACTCTATAGCGACGAAATTATCAAATAATCACTGATAATACAATTTTCGATTTAATTGTATCAGTTGACAGCTGAGTGTGGTGAAGTTATTAAGGTGCCTAAATTATAAGTTATTTAGTAAAATGTTTCATGAAAAAGTGTTTTTAGTATTAGGTAAGTTACACATTCAATCCGACGGTTTAAGGCGACGGGTAGCCCTAACTAGCGACACCATTCGTTTTTAATTGTTAGCTACTAAACCGACGACCGACCGGATGGCGCAATTGGTAGTGACCCTGCCTCTTACGCCAAAGGTCGTGGGTTCGATCCCCACCCTGGACAAACATTCGTGCGATGAACACTTGTGTTTGTTCAGTGTCTGGGTGTAATATATGTATTTAAGTATATATTTGTGTTCCTCTGTTGTCTGATATCTGTAACACAAGTGCTTAAGCTACTTAGTACGGAATCAGGTTAACGTATGAGATGTTGTGAGAATTATTATTATTATTATTAAACCGGATCGATATCAAACAATTTCGCGGTTACGACCTCTCGGCAAACACTTATACTATTTATTATAGTCCGTTTTTGTCCGCGAAAAATTGATAACCGCCAAAAGCGGCCACTTTTAGCGTGAATCAATTTTCCGCGTACAAATGTTGGGTCCGCATTTGTGCATGGTTATTTAATAAATAGTATAAGTGTTTCCCCCCGGATTGGACCTCTGGTGCCTTAACTCACGCAGCAAAACACAGCAGATTGCTGCTTTACGCCGGTTTTCTGTGAGGCCGTGGTATCACTCCGGTCGATCCGGCCCATTCATGCCGAGGCATGGCTTTCCCACGGTGTTTTACACACTTGAGCTGAGCGCGCCGATTTTGTTTTTTGGTCGAGATCGACCTTTTTTTTATGTAATAGGTAGGCAGACGAGCAGACGGATCACCTGATGTTAACTAATTGCCGCCGCCAATGGACACCCGCGACACCAGTGGAGTCACAAGTGCGCTGCCAACATTTAAACTCCCCTTTCACCTCGGATTGGGCCTCCGGTGCCCTCACTGACGCAGCGAAACACAGCAGAGTTCTGCTTCACGCCAGTTTTCTGTGAGGCCGTGGTATCACTCCGGTCGAACCGGCCTATTCAAGCTGGTGTTCTAGACACTTAGCTGACCGCGCCGATTTTGTGGTGGGGATAGGACCTTGACGCATGAAGCCACGTCACTACCAAATGCCCCATCGGACCAGTCATCATCATCATCAGCAACCCACACTCGTCCACAGCTGGACATAGGTCTCCCCTAATGCACGCCACTGCTCCCGATTTTCGGCCACTCTCATCCAGCCCACACCAGCCAGCTTTCGAATGTCATCATCCCATCTTGTCGCAGGGCGGACCAGTATTATTTTCTTTTCCGTTTATTTTCCACTTTGACTCTCTTTCAGGGTGCATCCTGCATGCGCACTCCGTCCTGGCCATCTGGAGCTGTACCCTGGACTCTGACTGCGGCAGCTTGGCCGGCAGCGTGTGCCAGGAGGGGGCCTGCCGCTGTCCTGCAGGAACACAGTCTGTACAGGGCGGCTCGAGATGTGTCAGCTGTGAGTGTACCTTTGTCATCATCCGAAAGATGTACAGCATCAGCCAAGAGCTGTCTACTGCTGGATATAGGTCTAGTCCGTTGACTTCTAGGGTGTTCGGTCGCAATCGGCCTGAATCCAGTCTGTAGTCTTCTAATTAAAGTTCCTTGAGGAATCAATATTATTTGATTTTTATGTACCTACTCGGCCGCCTTCTCTTCGATTCGAGACTTTAGTTTCGTTTTGTACCAATAGATGGCGCTAGGTGTCGATTGCATCGCGCAATCGTTTCGTGTTTTCGGGTTACCAATAAGCGTCGCGCGATCTGTTGAATTTACGTCTTTATAAACAGTATAAATGTATATCATAGAGTAACGACGATTAAGTACACACGGCGTCACGTCGAGTTAACTTATGTCTGGGGCATAAGTGCTATTTTTCCACTGCAGGAGGGAACTTTATCTGATGCTGACTGTACATAAAATATCAGAAATAAATATTTTTCGTTTCTTGTTTTTCCTCTTTAATTTTTATTTTATTTGCTGTATAACAAATTCCCAATACCTTCTAGATCTCTGGAGAAGTTTCCATATTAAACAAAAAATATTAATGTGGACAGGCGACTTGAGGTCATTGTTTCGGAAACACGCTTTACTAGCGCGATGTAAGAAAGTATAGTGACATCTACCGAGACAACGTCGAACCATCTGCTTGATTGCTTTGTAAAGCTACATTTGCTTTTTACAAGCTCCATCTAACGAAAACCGTTGAACTATTTTTCCCATACTAAAGAAAAAAGTGATGTATATATTTTTTTGTTTCATTCCAGTGGCCCCATACATCACATCCCAGTGCATAGAAGACTTCCAGTGTTCAAGACTTTTCACAGCTTTCCAGTGCCGAAGGGATAATTCTGCTGATGAAGGTAATTTTAATACTATTATTACTTTCAGTATCTGCTTCGGATCTCAAAATAAATAAATAAATTGAGACAACATCACATACATTGATCTGGTCCCAAACTAAGGTTTTACCTTGTACTAGGGAGCTGTAGAAATAATAAAACTTAGCAGAGGACATGTTAGGGCACTCACTCGGACCCTCACAGGGCACTGCAAACCAAAATGTAACAACATTTCTATTACCATACCGGCGAAACCGCGAGGCGCAGCTAGTTTTGAAATAAAACAAACGCCATTTTCAAAATATTAGTCTATTTACATAAATTCAATTCAAAAGACTACCTCGACTAGAACAGTCTAAGGCGTTGATACAGGCGTTCGATCAGAGATGAGCTGTAGAAATAATAAAACTGAGTAGAGGACATGTTAGGGCACTCACTCGGACCCTCACAGGGCACTGCAAATTAAACAAGCACCTGCACAACATGGGCCTTTCAGATACCAACATCTGCAGGTTCTGTCGCGAGGACGAGGAAACGATTATCCACGTCCTCGGCGAGTGCATAGCGCTGCACCGCTGCAGAAGCCGGCACCTAGGAGCACACATGATCTCAGCTGACGAGATCAAGAGCTCCCCCATCAGCTTCATTCTCGGGTTTATCCTGGAACTGGAGCTACATGAGGTGCTGTAATAGGTTACGGGGCTGCCACAATAGATCATCTACTGGTCGCAGTGGCTATGAGACGCAGGGCTCATCCCATTTCTATCAAATAATATATTATTTTAAACTCACATGGCCACTAACATTAGAATAGTTATTTACGAGATTTCTACCATGTACCTTATTTTTGAGTTTCCGATATTTCGGCACTGTTGCAAGCGCCATGGTCACGGAGTAACTGAAGTGTTTGCGGGTAAGATGTTACTGGCAGACAAATCGGTCTACCCTCCTTCGCAGTCTTTTACTACGCGCACCTGCGGTACCACTGTTCACTAACTCACTATTTTCTCGCACCTGTTCTCGACACACAACACTCACAGTATCTGGCCGCGAAATGACACTTTGTTTGGTTTTACGGGTATTACATTTTCGAATCACTGGATTCCAGACTTTTGACAATTTAAACCCATCCTCACGATTGAAATTTTTGCACTTTGTAATTTAAATCGTTTCCCTGACCAGTCTTGGTATGTAGTGGCGTTCTGTCGAAATTATCTGATTAACATCTTACCCGCAAAAACTTCTCCGTGACCATGGCGCTTGCAACAGTGCCGAAATATCGGAAACTTAAAAAATAAGGTACATGGTAGAAATCTCGTAAATAACTATTCTAATAAATAGATGTTTGTCTTCGCCGCGACAAACTTCACCAATACTACCTGGAACCAATCCCTTCCAGAACGCTTCGTTTCCGGCACTCTTTTTTCCCGCGCTCGTGCAAACTCTGGAATCAGCTTCCAGCCGCGGTGTTCCCTGATCGCTATGATATGTCTTTTTTTAAACGAAGTTTATAAAGAATTCTTCTCCGTTGCTCTCCTGTGCTCCGGCATTGTTGATGTCTATGAGCGGCGGTTACCGTTTACCATCAGATGGGCCACAAGCTCGCTGCCTATTTTAAGCAATAAAAAAATATTTGGCTCTACATATTAATAAATACATGTTTGTCTTCGCTACCCACAGCCGGGGCCTGCTCCTGTTCTCCTAACCACCACTTCTTCCACGGCCGCTGCTGGCGCACCTTGGACCTCGGGGATCAGTGCTCCCGCAGCGAGGAGTGCCGGGGAGCGGTCAACGACCCCTTCAGCATGAGCTGCAATGACGGGATCTGCGAGTGTGCTGAGGGTTACTACTTCAGGCAGAGAGGAGAATGCAGGAGAAAAGGCACAGGTGAGTACAGGGTTCTTTAAGGGTCTAAGCCTGGCATCCGTATAGAAGTATGGACCAAATGTAGTAACTAAGTAGACCTCACGTCCGTATAGAAGTATGGACCAAATGTAGTAACTAAGTAGACCTCACATCCGTATAGAAGTATGGACCAAATGTAACTAAGCAGACCTTACGTCCGTATAGAAGTGTGGACCAAATGTAGTAACTAAGTAGACCTCACGTCCGTATAGCAGTATGGACCAAATGTAGTACTAAGTAGACCTCACGTCCGTATAGAAGTATGGACCAAATGTAGTAACTAAGTAGACCTCACGTCCGTATAGAAGTGTGGACCAAATGTAGTAACTAAGTAGACCTCACGTCCGTATAGAAGTATGGACCAAATGTAGTTACTAAGTAGACCTTACGTCCGTATAGAAGTATGGACCAAATGTAGTAACTAAGTAGACCTCACGTCTGTATAGAACTATGGACCAAAATAGAACTATGGACCAAAAGTAGTAACTAAGTAGATCTCACGTCCGTGTAGAAGTGTGGACCAAATGTAGTAACTAAGTAGATCTCACGTCCGTATAGCAGTATGGACCAAATGTAGTAACTAAGTAGACCTCACGTCTGTATAGAACTATGGACCAAAATAGAACTATGGACCAAATGTAGAAACTAAGTAGATCTCACGTCCGTATAGAAGTGTGGACCAAATGTAGTAACTAAGTAGACCTCACGTCCGTATAGAAGTGTGGACCAAATGTAGTAACTAAGTAGACCTCACGTCTGTATGGAACTATGGACCAAAATAGAACTATGGACCAAATGTAGTAACTAAGTAGATCTCACGTCCGTATAGAACTATGGACCAAATGTAGTAACTAAGTAGACCTCACGTCCGTATAGAACTATGGACCAAATGTAGTAACTAAGTAGACCTCACGTCCGTATAGAACTATGGACCAAATGTAGTAACTAAGTAGATCTCACGTCCGTATAGAACTATGGACCAAATGTAGTAACTAAGTAGACCTCACGTCCGTATAGAACTATGGACCAAATGTAGTAACTAAGTAGACCTCACGTCCGTATAGAACTATGGACCAAATGTAGTAACTAAGTAGACCTCACGTCCGTATAGAAGTATGGACCAAATGTAGTAACTTAGCAGACGAGTGTGCAAAGAACGCCTTCAGCATGAGCTGCAATAATGGGTTCTGCGAGTGTGCTGAGGGTTACTACTTTAGGCAGAGTGGAGAATACAGAAGAAAGGGACACAGGTCATCTGAATATCAGCCAATCTCAACGATCAGCCAGCTCAGGACATATTTAATGATAGTGTGTTCGCAAACACAAGTGCATCTCTATTTACCCGGACTTCGGATTGGAGTACTGCCACAGTAATGACTCTTATTTCGATGGGACACGCCTGAGAAGGGATCAGGCGCATGACACGGACATAAGACCGCCAAGCGCTTTGATGTCAAAAGACCGTAACTTTAAACATCAAAGCGAGTCATGCGTTCTGTCTTGGTTTTTTGAGGTGGCAGATGAGCAGGGAAGCCGGAATTGAGTCCACATGGAAAGCTATTTCAATAACGTATTTTCTTTTCAGCTGTCGGCGAGGGGTGCGTGTTGGACGAAGACTGTCAGTTCGAGGGGGGCGCCTGCAACGTCGCTACTTTCCTGTGCATAAACAGAAATGCCGGTAAGTCTAGTTTTGTGATACCCTAACCTCCACCTAAAAAGATTGGCAGCTCCTATATCTGCCGAGTGGCCGTGTGGTCCCCGGCAGAGTAGAAGGCCGTGTGGTCCCCGGCAGAGTAGAATAGGCCACCCTCACTCTTACCGAGGTGTCGTAAAAGGCGACTAAGGTAAAGCTGCTGGCATGATCATCAGCGCCCAGAGAAGGAAAACTCTGCATTTATATCAAAACCCTCGCCAACCCGTCTGCCAAGCGTGGTGAGTATGGCAATTACCCCTCACGTGATTGAGGGAGGCCCGTGCCCCAGCAGTGGGGACTTAAATGGGCTGATGATGATGATATCTGCCGAACCATAAAGAATTATTTTATTCATATCTTGTCGATGGTTTCTTTTTTATGAGAAAGGACAAACAGCAAGCGAGTCATCTGATGGTAAGTGATCACCGCCGCCCATGGACATCAGCCACGCCAGAAGGAGTGAAGGTGCGTTGCCGGCCTTTTAGGAAGGTATAGGCTTTTTTCTTGAAGATCTCTATGTCGTCATCATCATTTCAGCCAGTAGACGTCCACTGCTGGACATAGGCCTCCTCCAATGTTCTCCACAAAGATCGTTACTGTGCCGCTCGCATCCAATGGATTCCTGCGACCTTCATCAGATCGTCGGTCCACCTTGAGGGGGGCCTGCTAGGCTGCGAGTTCTTGTATGGTTTAAAATACCGCTGCGGGAAGTTGATTCCACAATGAGGAGGTGCGTGGCAAAAAATTACGTGTAAAGCGCATGATGGTAGACCTCCGCCCATTTAGATGGTACGGGTGATTTTCAATTTTCCCAGCCTAATTTTCCACGCGGACTGCGTTGTCGGTAGCCTAAATAACGCCATACTTACAGCTGTCTGGGAACATCGGGCATGCCAGAGATGGGTCATGATCTTGGGGACATATCCAAACATTCGAATATTGCTGGATGCACTCGTATCCTTATTTACTCAGGTTGTCCCCACAGCGGCCAACCTGGGTTCGCAACCTGTTTAGGGTTTGTAACGGCAAATTGTGTCCTGATCCTTTGGCGGGTACAATAACGACGGATACTTATGGGCCCACAAGTCGGTCCTTCGGGATGGATCACCAGTATTTTGTGTGTGGTTTTTATAAAGCTCCGTCGATTTCTGAGCCTTTGGGGAGTGTCCGTGTATCCATGAAAAAAGACGATAAAGAAATGGTACTAGTTACCGGCGCATGAGTTTCCTCCATCCTACAATATGGATTGTTTCAAACGAAGCGTGAAGAAACATCTCGCGGGCCAGTATGGCAGTGCCAAGTGATGCCTTGAATTGCGTTCATTGTAACTGCAACGTGGGCTCTCTTTTTTCTTACCATCAGGCTAAGGCTAAGATTGAGAGCTGCTTAAATATGCTATTGTCTCTTTCATACAGTTTATTGCTTATTAGCCAAATTTTATTTAATTCGACAGGTAAGTGTCTACTTACACTGTCTATTGTTCGCCCATGCCTGGAGCTGCTAAAACCTCATGCTATCTCTATTTCACTTGACAGAGACAACTGACACCACTCTCAGAACATTCCTCCTCCTCCATAATTCCTCTCTCCCAGTCCCCATGGAAATGAGGTAGGCACACGCACGTAGCTATAGCTTTGACAAAGGGGGGGTTGCCCCAGTGCATACTGTGTCGTACTGGGGTACCTAGTGTCCCTGGGCAATGTCTTTTCTTTCATTTAGAAACTTATGTATTTATACTTAGAATGTTAAAATGATCATTTTTCCAATATTCCTACAAAGTTGAGGTGTGTACAACCTGTGCGGATAAAGAATGGGATCAGAAATGGCGGCGCAACTATTCACTTCTCGCTCGCACACATATTTGCGTCTATACTCGCACTCGTGGGGTGCTCGCACACTATTTGCGTCTATACTCGCACCCACGAGTGCGAGTATAGACGCAAATATGTGTGCGAGCGAGAAGTGAATAGATGCGCCGCCATTTCTGATCCCATTCTTTATCCGCACAGGTTGTATAAGAGACCCCTCTCTATGTAGGTAAGTAAGGTACTTGTTAGGGTAGAAAAAGACCTTTCAGGTTTGTGGTCGACAAATCATACACACGTATTCTAGAACAAAGGGGAGAGGTCCGGACCATCTGATCTGATCCGGTCGTCTTCATATACGTCGGTGGATAGGCATAATTTAAACTTCTTCTTACAGTTGCCCAAGCCAAGGGAAGCCATTCAAGACAAGCCGCAAGGGATCTCACTCAAGCCTCTAATCAGACAGACTCCAGGGCTGTCAGGACGGCACACGGAGCCTCCTGCAGCAGCACTGACGACTGCCCTTCCGGGTTCGAATGCTCCACGTACGGGGTCTGCTTGTGTCCCATCGGGTACTATCCTAATGTGGACAGCTCGTTTTGTTTAGCTGGTGAGTAACTTTGTCCACTACATCTTTAGTTCTGTACATTACTTGATGTAGCTGTACAATTGGGTTATTTGAAAGAAGAAGAAACTCAAGCCCAGGGGTTTCAAACCCGGACGACAGGACGAGGCCGCGCTGGCGTGCCTCCTGCTCGTGGGTGTGGTGCCAGGCTTCTAGTTACAAGCCTATGCCCCGGATTTCCAAAGCACGGAAGGAAAAGGCCCAGGTGTTTTAGTTGGCAGGCCCCTGGGATCTAATTTTGAGAACTTGAGAGCCCGCCGGTGGGTGTAGTGTACGTCGGCCCATTACATTTTGGGCCGGCCCCAGTTCACCTGGGTGAACAAATAAAAGGTACTATCTTTTCACTTACCCTCATATGATCCAATGAGACTCTTATCCAATGAGACCACTTAACTTGACGTACCTACTTTCTACGAAGTCCGAGGGTATAATGTTAACTTTCACTGTCACTGACTATTTTTAACCGAAAACCTCAGGATACAAAACTTGGTTCCGACTCTGGGAATCACACTCAAAACCTAGACTACAGCCGTCGCTTAAAGTCCTAGTTATAGGAAGAGACCTGCTACCTGGTGCCAATACACTTTAAATCAAAAAATAACCTGTGTCCAGGTGAGCCTCCTTAATGTATCCCAGACCTTTCTCATCCAGAGACCAGCAATCATCCTACGCTCCCAAGGTCGTCCTCACAACGCTTGCCTAGCCTCAGTCAGTAATCCAAGACTACGACTGTTGGATTTATGACGTGGCCAGCCCACAGCCACTTCAGCGTGCTAATTCCTCGCATAATACTTTTATATATGAGAAAGAGAGGCAAACGAGCAAGCAAGTCACCTGATGGTAAGTGATCACCGCCGCCCATGGACATTAGCCACACCAGAAGGAGTGGAGATGCGTTGCCGGCCTTTTAGGAAGGTATAGGCTCGTTTCTTGAAGATCTCAATGTCGTACCGATTCGGAAGTACCGCTGCGGGAAGTTGATTCCAAAAAATGACGTGTAAAGCGCACGGTGGTGGATCTCCACCCATCCAGATGGTACAGGTGGAATCCTAGTTTACGGCGTGTAGTCATCATAGTCAGCCCATTTAAGTCCCCACTGCTGTGGCACGGGCCTCCATCACTCACATGAGGGGTAATTGCCATACTCACCACGATTGGCAGACCGGTTGGCGAGGGTTTTGATATAAATGCAGAGTTTTCCTTCTCTGGGTGCTGATGATCATGCCAGCAGCTTTACCTTAGTCGCCTTTTACGACACCTCGGTAAGAGTGAGGGTGGCCTATTCTACGGTGATGAAATGCAGCAGCGGGTATTAACTCAAACAACTCCTTGGAACACACCATGGTAAAGGTGGTCTCTAGACAGAGATGCGACTCTTATTCTCTCCGCTTCCTCTCTTTCTCCAGAGAGTCTAAGCGATCAGTTAGATTCTCATAGTCGACTATTCGAGTTGGACGACGTAGAATGCGGTCAAAAGAGGGCTGATATTGGGGTGCTCCGGCCCAGAGATTTGAGCAGTCTCTCACTCCATGTGAGGCTAAACTTGTCATTGAAACTCTTCCGTTTTCCAGAGCTCGGTTCTCCTGTCCAGAACGAGTTCCAGTGTGCCGGCGTGTTCACGGAGGTGCGGGAGGGCGTGTGCTCGTGCCAGGCTAACTTCTTCTTCGGTGAGGACATGAGGAGCTGCGTCAAAGGTGAGGAACAAAGATACCCAGATCCTCATGTGACAATGATGCTCTTTTAATGCGTTGCTGCTTTGTAGCACGACGCACTTCCCCCTCATTTTTTTTTATGTAATAGGTAGGTAGACTAACAGACGGATCACCTGATAGTAAGCAATTGCTGCCGCCCATGGACACCAGTGGCACCAGTGGAGTCGCAAGTGCCCTGCCGACTTCTAAACCTCTCTAATCCCCCGGATTGGGCCTCCGATACCCTCACTCACGCAGCGAAACAGCACAGTGCTGCTTCACGCCGGTTTTCTGTGAGGCCGTGGTATCACTCCGGTCGAGCCGGCCCAAATCGGTTTTCATCTTAGCGTGTAATTCCCAGTTGAGCCCAAAGCTGTCGCTTCGTAGTCCGGACCATAATCCAGGATTTGGGAAATCTAATAATTAAAATGAAGCGAATGTCTGACCTTTGCAACCATTAGACAGGGGAACCAGATCAACTGAATCACGGTTTTTTTTTCTTTATTTGGTACACAGAACAGAGTTACAACAATACATGATAACTCAAAACAAAACATAGAAAATAATGGTAGGTTGCAACACCAAAAATATGTGTACACAACATAACAATCATACAAGAGAACTATCGTGTAAATATTAACAAGTTTTATCTGTTTTATTTATAAATATCAATACACAAAATAAATAAAGAATATATAGTAATAGTAACTAAGTAAATAATAGTTAATATGAATTTATAATATCGTTAAGAAGTATATAGGATACCTGAGTAGGCAGTTTAATTTAAAAATTGACGGAAAGCGTGTTTCCATCTATGAACGGTTGAATTAAAGATGTCAGGTACATCGTCCAAGCTAGTTACAAGCTCAAGGGCGGATCCACCGTTGTGGGCACGATGGGCATGCCCACAACCTTAATAGACTTGTGACGTCACCTTTTTACGGTCTATTGAGATCGATAGGCTGATGATAATGAACGATAAGCCTTAATAAAATTTAAAAAACACAATGAATCATGAAACGTGCGTGATTTGGAACGCAGCAAAGAGCCATAGACGATATGCTGACATGTTATGACTTATGTCACATTTTTGACAACTTATTGCCGTGCCGCCAAAACTTCAAGCCGCGTAGCGAGGCGTCTGTGGCGCTACTTAATGAGGGTGCTTAAATTTTTTTAAACCGCTAGATGGCGTAACGTAGCCGTGAGGTCCAACTTCACCATGATTGGATTCAATAATGTCACTTTGAATGCTGTGACCACAACCTTTTTTGAATGCTGGATCCGCGCTTGTACAAGCTAGGTTACAAGTTCATAATCATTTCCTCAAATATTGTAGGTATCCACAGTCATTGAGAAACTATCCGAGACGCATCAGGTGCGATCATGGGAGAGCTTCGACACAACTTACATATACACATATTGGGATTTAGTTCTTGTTCTAAAACCATAAAATTCTTTGTGATTCATTATAATAACATCATAGGGTTTTGGCTTGTTTCTAGCAGTTCTTATCACCAATGTTCCCGCAAAGTGAATATGTTTTTATGTTTTCGCGCTCTTTCTATACACGCATGGATTGAATCCACTTCTAAATGGGCCAAGATGACCGGAGCAAACCGGCGTGAAGCAGCACTGTGCTGTGTTTCGCTGCGTGAGTGAGGGTACCGGAGGCGCAATCCCTGGGAAAGGGTGTGCTTAAGAGGTTGCGAGGCGGGGGGCACTTTCTACCTCACTGGTTGTCGCGGGTTTCCACGGGGGCGGCAGCAATTCGCTTGCCATCAGGCGATCCGTCTTCTCCTATCACATAAAAAACATAGGTTAACTTTCTTGACGCAATATACTCTATTTTATCAACAACCCGTTTGGAACAGTGGTAGTGACGCTGCCTTTGGTCCAAGGGTTGCGGGTTCGATCCCCGCACAGTACAAACATTTGTGTGCATGAACATGTCTGTTTGTATTTGTCTGGGTGTTTTCTATGTATTATAAGTATGTATTTACAAAAGAAAAGTCATCATCATCAGCCCATTTAAGTCCCCACTGCTGGGGCACGGGCCTCCTCAATCCCATGAGGGGTAATTGCCATACTCACCACGCTTGGCAGACGGGTTGGCGAGGGTTTTGATATAAATGCAGAGTTTTCCTTCTCTGGGTGCTGATGATCATGGCAGTAGCTTTACCTTAGTCGCCTTTTACGACACCTCGGTAAGAGTGAGGGTGGCCTATTCTACTCTGCCGGGGACCACACGAAAAGTATTATGTATATATTTGTAATCCCACTATTGATTCTGATATCCGTATCACAGGTGCTTGAGCTACCTATCTCGGAGTCGGATCAATGTATGTGATGTTGTGAAATATTTATTTATTATTATTTATATCCTCAGCATCCCGCTTCATCACCGACTCCTGCCTGACTGACGAAACTGCAACCTTCGGCGAGCTCGGTTCTCTGTCAGAACGAGTTCCAGTGTGCCGGCGTGTTCACGGAGGTGCGGGAGGCGTTGCCTCGTGCCAGGCTAACTTCTTCTTCGGTGAGTGACATGAGGCGCTGCGTCAAAGGTGAGGAACAAAGATACCCAGATCCTCATGTGACACTGATGATCTTTTAATGCGTTGATGCTTGTGTAGCCACGACGCACTTCCCCTCCCCCTTTTTTTTATGTAATAGGTAGGTAGACTAAAGACGGATCACATGATAGTAAGCATGTGCAGCATGGACACCCAGTGGCCACCAGTGGAGTCGCAAGTGCCCTGCCGACTTCTAAACCTCTCTAATCCCCCGGATGGCCTCGATACTCACTCACGCAGCGAAACAGCCCAGTGCTGCTTCACGCCGGTTTTTTGTGAGGCCGTGGTATCACTCCGGTCGAGCCGGCCAAACGGTTTTCATCTTAGCGGTATATGCCCAGTGAGCCCAAAAGCTGTCGCTCGTAGTCCGGACCATAATCCAGGATTGGCGAATCTAATAATTAAAATGAAGCGAACTGTCTGACCTCTTGCAACCATTAGACAGGGAACCAGATCAAACTGAATCACGGTTTTTTATTTCTTGATTTGGTACACAGAAACAGAGTTACAACAATACATGATACCAAAACAAAACATAGAAAATAATGGTAGGTTGCAACACCAAAAATATGTGTACACAACATTAAACAAGCATACAGAGACTATCGTGAAATATAACAAGTTTTACGTTTTATTTATAAATATCAATAACAAAAATATAAAGAATATATAGTAATAGTAAATAAGATAAATAATAGTTAATAGGAATTATAATATCGTTAAGAAGATATAGGAGACCGAGTAGGCAGGTTAATTTAAATGACGGACAGCGTGTTTCCATCTATGAACGGTTGAAAATTAAAGAGTCAGGTACATCGTCCAAGCTAGGTACAAGCTCAAGGGCGGATCCACCGTTGTGGGCAGAAGGCATTCGTGCGATGAACCCTTGTGTTTGTTCAGGAGTGTCTGGGTGTAATATAATATGTATTTAAGTATATATTTGTGTTCCTCTGTGGTCTGATATCTGTAACACAAGTGCTTAAGCTAATTAGTATGGAATCAGGTCAACGTATGAGATGTTGTGAGAATTATTATTATTATTTTTGTACTTCTAGTTTTCGATGGCTATATCACAACGTCACATAGACACATTCGTCAACCGTCCACAGACAACCGCAGAAGCTGCTGATGTTTCGTTTACCTTTCCTTCCAATAGGCTCCACCACAGAAAACCGGCGTGAAGCATCACTGTGTAGTGTTCACTGCGTGAGTGAGGGTATCGGAGGGTCATACTTGTGAACAGGTGCCACCTTTGGGGACTGGTCCGCATTCGGTTTACCTCATATTTAGCTTTTAATTTGCTTCATTCTATTTTGTGTTGCATTAGACTGTATGACTTGGTATGAGGATAATAAACCATTGTAAAAAAGTTGGCGATTAAAAAGAGTAACTGGCGAGTTTCTTGCCGGATCTTCTCGACCAGAAACAACTTTCCGAGCCGGTGGTAGAATCGCATTATGTTTATTTATTTCTTTAGTATATTTTATGTATCAACATATATATGTATTAACATGTAAATTATACATAAGTACTTATAAATAGTTTTAAGTCATTCAAATGTATGACGATTTGTAAGTGCTGTGTACAAGCCTATGCAAATAAAGAATTATTTGAATTGAATTGAATGGAGGCCCAATCTGGGGGAAAGGGGGTTTAAAGGTTGGAAGCGCACCTGTGACTCCACTGGTGTCGCGGGTGTCAACAGGCAGTGGCAATCGCTTACCATCAGGTGATCCGCGTGCTCGTCTGCCACCTATCAAATAAAAAAAATAAACAAGAAGATGTCGCTCTGGAGCCCGGAGTACGCTTGGACCATGATTCAGGATTTGGGGAGTAATTACAATGTAGCGACTGCCGTCTGACCTTCGCAACTCTATAACAGGGTAAGGGTTAGGGTTTCCTCTCGATGTTTTCGCGTTGCTAAAAGTTAAATCAGAGCGAGCCAGCACTAGTGCATTGTAGACCTGGGAAAAACGTATCTTTCAAAAGATAACATTTGCATTTGCATCAGTGCAAAGATGCGGAACAGTGAAACGCTTCACTTGAATCATTTGGAACATTAACTCTCAGATAGATCCGTGATTAATTGATTTTGTTGCGAATGAATAATTGATCCTGCTGTGACATGATATATGCCTATCTCTTTTCCCCGCGCAAAATCGTCAGAATCAACTTTCCGATTCCGGTGGTAGAATCACATTATATTTATTAATTTATTTATTAATTTCTTAGTATATTTTTTGTATCGACATATATGATTAATTACTATACATGTATATACATAGCTATAATTTATATTTTTTTCATGTATGACGATTTGTAAGAGCTGTATATAAGCCTATGCAAATAAAGTACTTTTGAATTTTGAATTTTGAATACATGGAAAGACCTATTCACCCCGAAAAGCCTACAGCTTACTCTTTCGCTCTGAATCGGGTCACGCCGCTCATTCGGGTCACTCGGATCAATGAGTTCGTTCGAATCATTCGTCTCACTCGAATCATTCAGCTCATTCGGATCACTCGGACTCGAGATCCATTGAGTCGAATGAGACATTCGGAGCGAACATTAGAGATTCCGAACAGTGTATCATTTGGCTGAGTCGGATCACTGAGTCGCTTCAGTAAAGAGTTACACATGACTACTATTTATTCTTCTACAAGGCTTTTTATTTGTCGGCCCGTGTACGTGTCCCATGTCATCATCATCATTTTAGCCAATAGACGTCCACTGCTAGACATAGGCCTCCCCCAATGTTCTCCACACAGATCGGTCCTGCGCCGCCCGCATCCAATGGATTCCCGCGATCTTCACCAGATCATCGGTCCACCTGGTACAGGTTGGCACAATATAATTGTTAAAAAGTACCTACCTATTCCTATCATCCCCAGGTGTCGGCGAGGTGTGTGAGGTGGACAGCGACTGCCTGGCCGGCGAGCTGGAGATCCAGTGCATCAGCGATGAGGCGGGCCAGGGCCGCTGCACCTGCCCCGAGGGGTACGTGGAGCTGGATGGGCTCTGCCTCATCCTGGGACTGAGTAAGTGATCCTTTTCATAAAACGCTGGTGACCGGTAGCTAAGGGAATGTAAGGAGATAGTGAATAATACGTGTACCCCAAGTATCTATTCTTCGAACCGATTTGCTTCCACATTTATAATGCGGACAGCTAAGGAATAAAAAAATATATAATATAAAAAATATAATAAGCTCCCAGACTCGATAAAAAATATCAAAGATAAAAAACACTTTATAAATGATCTCAACCAAATACTATCTAGAAAATGCTATTATAGCATTAAAGAATATCTGGAAAATAATCTATAATTAAATATAAATATAAAATTATGTAATTGAAACAAATATTTTAATATAAATAACTACATATTATTTATCACAAGGCATTATATAACATTAACATTTAAACATTAAGATATAGATGATATTTAACAATAATTCTCAATAATTTATTAAATTAAATTAATGTTTTCCTCCTCTCCATTATTGTTGTGCCCTACAGGGCCCATGGTGATCATAATTTTTTGTAACACCTTTTATACACTGTGGAATGCAATAAATATTGAGTATTGAGTATTGGAATGGAACTCCCTGCCGAGGTCTGTTTTTCCTGACCACTTAGTCTAGACATCTTTAAGGCAAGAGTGAACAGGAATCTTTTAGGCAAACGCGTATCATCCTAGACCTCATCGTCGCTTTCCATCAGGTGAGATTGTGGTCAAGCGTTAGCCTATATAGAAAAAAATGAACGAACCTGAACATTTTGCTATCTTTTATAATTTTTGTAATGTAACAATTACCTACAGTTTTTCACCATAAAAATGGAAGATATTCTCTAATAAAACTCCATATTTTTTCTATATTTTAATTTTTTTGGCTTTTTTACATATATATATATCTGGGCCCTATTCTTTACTAACTTATCAAATTACATTACTTAAGACACACAAGCGACGCCAATCTATTTTAATTTTTAGCTACTAAACCGGAACTATTTTAAACAATTTCTTGGCAAACCCTTATACTATTTATTAAATAACTATGCACAAATGTTGGGTCCATTTTTGTACGCGAAAAATTGATTCACGCCAAAAGCGGCCACTTTTGGCGGTAAAACAAAATTCGAGTGCAAAAGCAGACCAAACAGTTAACTATAAGTAATAAATAAATAGTATAGGTGTTTGCCGAGAGGTTGTAACCCCGAAATTGCTTAAAATAGATCCGGTTTAGTAGCTAAAAATTAAGATCGTTTGGCGTCGCTAGTGTGCCCACCCGTCACCTTAATTCATTACTTATCTATCAAACTTCCTTTTATTTAATTACCTTCTTAATAAATTACCATGTTACATTACTTAATTCATTATTAAATTAAAAACGGGTTTTCTATTAGGCCGTTTGACTTTTGATTTCGTCCCTTTTTATTGTATCGATGTCTATATTGCTATTTAAAACATTTTGTTTGGGAATTGAATTAGTAAATTGGTCGAAATATTTCGAAGGACACGTCCTAAAAAGTCTATAGAAAACTCTAGACTGAATAGTAATAATGTGAATAAAAGATTTCATTTTATTCAAATATACAAATGAATGAACGAATGAGGAAAGAGTTCAAGGACTTACCAAGCGCTAATTGAGTCTAGGGTTAACCTTGTAAATAGATTATCCCGGTGGCGCGGCAGTGGCTAATGAACCGCAATGGGATGGCTACAAACATCATTGGATGACTGTTTAAATCGATTCCTTCGTCTAAGATTATAATCGAAGAAATCAAAATTGTGAAATTTTGCATATATTTTTTTATGAAACAATAATATCCTCCAACCGTAAACAAGCACCTGCACAACATGGGCCTTACAGATACCAAAATCTGCAGGTTCTGTCGCGAGGACGAGGAAACGATTATCCACGTCCTCGGCGAGTGCATAGCGCTGCACCGCTGCAGAAGCCGGCACCTGGGAGCACACATGATCTCAGCTGACGAGATCAAGAACTCCCCCATCAGCTCCATTCTCGGGTTTATCCTGGAACTGGAGCTACATGAGGTGCTGTAATAGGTTACGGGCTGCCACAATAGATCATTTACTAGTCGCAGTAGCTATGAGATGCGGGGCTCACCCCATTTCTAACAAATAATAATAATCCTCCAACCGTTTTCGGCCAAGGCGGCTAATTTCAACGACCAGCTTACGCATAATATATTACAGTAAACAAGTGCGTACACTCTCTATTCCCTTACCCTCATATTCCAATGGAACACCAGCATGACACGACCGGAGAGGATTTGGGCGCGGGACCAATGGCTCAACGTGCTTTCCGAGGCACGGGGGCACAATCTATCCTTACTATTTACTATTCTTTTCAGTCCCAAATCTCCACCTTATCTTAAAGAGCGTTTTCCAGTTTCTCCAGCCCACCCGAGGTCATATGCGTTCTTCCAAACTTCTCCATCTTAAGTTCCCTCCTCATTCATCTCAATCCTACTCCCAATCCTTCACGGTGCAGTCTATCCGACTGTGGAATGCTTTACCTCTGCGAATAAGGCAATCCAACTGCCTACCCATCTTTAAAGCCCAAATTAAATTACATTTCCTTAACCTCTGAGAACACACTTCCTCTCCCCATCTCTTCCTGTCCTTTAATTAAAATCATTCGCATACTTTCAGATCCATTGTTATTATTTGTAGTTGCAATATTTATCTATATTCAGTCAAACATATGTAAGTAGTTTATGATATTTTATGCAGATATGTATTAGTACCTATATTTATATTTTGTTTAAGTATTAATATTTAAACTTTCTATGTAAGTAGGTATATAAATATTAATATTGCACTGCCCTACACCTCCATCAAGTGTCCTTTATCCAAAGGTTGCCTGGAAGAGATTGCTCATAGTAATAAGGCCGCCTTCGTTGTACATATCCTGTAATACCTAGTATTAAGTTTTCTTACTATACTTTGAGTGCAATAAAAGTATATTCATTCATTCATTCATTCAAGACCGGAAACTTTCTGACTCCAGACTGACACTGAGAATTTCTTAACAGAAAAACTCAGGCACATTTTTTTTATATATTAAATGGGTTTGCACTTGACCTCATCTCACCTGATGGAAAGTGACAATAAGGTCTAAGATGTAGCGTGCTTACCCAGAAGAAGCCTATTCACTCTCGACTTAAAGACACCCAAATTGTAGCTCTCTAGGAATACAGAAGCCGGCAAGTTGTTCCATTCCTTAGCAGTTCGTACCAAGAACCTCTTTCTTGGTACGAACTGCTTGGTTATCTAAGCGAAACGCTTAGTACGAGCTGGTGGAACTTGCACAGTGTAAGGGTGGATTCCTGTTTAAATTCCTGGTGAATTTCGACCCGACTGGGGGATCGAACCCGGGCCCCAAAAGCGCAGATCCTCACTTTAAGGCGACGGGTAACCCTAACTAGCGACACCATTAGTTTTTAATTGTTAGCTACTAAGCCGGATCTATATTAAACAATTTCGGGGATACAATCTCTCGGCCAACACTTATACTATTTATTAAATAACCATGTACAAATGTTGGGTCCAATGCGTACGCGAAAAATTCCCAGTACCATGTTACATTACTTAATTCATTATTAAATTAAAAACGGGTTTTCTATTAGGCCGTTTGACTTTTGATTTCGTCCCTTTTTATTGTATCGATGTCTATATTGCTATTTAAAACATTTTGTTTGGGAATTGAATTAGTAAATTGGTCGAAATATTTCGAAGGACACGTCCTAAAAAGTCTATAGAAAACTCTAGACTGAATAGTAATAATGTGAATAAAAGATTTCATTTTATTCAAATATACAAATGAATGAACGAATGAGGAAAGAGTTCAAGGACTTACCAAGCGCTAATTGAGTCTAGGGTTAACCTTGTAAATAGATTATCCCGGTGGCGCGGCAGTGGCTAATGAACCGCAATGGGATGGCTACAAACATCAATTGGATGACTGTTTAAATCGATTCCTTCGTCTAAGATTATAATCGAAGAAATCAAAATTGTGAAATTTTGCATATATTTTTTTTATGAAACAATAATATCCTCCAACCGTAAACAAGCACCTGCACAACATGGGCCTTACAGATACCAAAATCTGCAGGTTCTGTCGCGAGGACGAGGAAACGATTATCCACGTCCTCGGCGAGTGCATAGCGCTGCACCGCTGCAGAAGCCGGCACCTGGGAGCACACATGATCTCAGCTGACGAGATCAAGAACTCCCCCATCAGCTCCATTCTCGGGTTTATCCTGGAACTGGAGCTACATGAGGTGCTGTAATAGGTTACGGGCTGCCACAATAGATCATTTACTAGTCGCAGTAGCTATGAGATGCGGGGCTCACCCCATTTCTAACAAATAATAATAATCCTCCAACCGTTTTCGGCCAAGGCGGCTAATTTCAACGACCAGCTTACGCATAATATATTACAGTAAACAAGTGCGTACACTCTCTATTCCCTTACCCTCATATTCCAATGGAACACCAGCATGACACGACCGGAGAGGATTTGGGCGCGGGACCAATGGCTCAACGTGCTTTCCGAGGCACGGGGGCACAATCTATCCTTACTATTTACTATTCTTTTCAGTCCCAAATCTCCACCTTATCTTAAAGAGCGTTTCCAGTTTCTCCAGCCCACCCGAGGTCATATGCGTTCTTCCAAACTTCTCCATCTTAAGTTCCCTCCTCATTCATCTCAATCCTACTCCCAATCCTTCACGGTGCAGTCTATCCGACTGTGGAATGCTTTACCTCTGCGAATAAGGCAATCCAACTGCCTACCCATCTTTAAAGCCCAAATTAAATTACATTTCCTTAACCTCTGAGAACACACTTCCTCTCCCCATCTCTTCCTGTCCTTTAATTAAAATCATTCGCATACTTTCAGATCCATTGTTATTATTTGTAGTTGCAATATTTATCTATATTCAGTCAAATATATGTAAGTAGTTTATGATATTTTATGCAGATATGTATTAGTACCTATATTTATATTTTGTTTAAGTATTAATATTTAAACTTTCTATGTAAGTAGGTATATAAATATTAATATTGCACTGCCCTACACCTCCATCAAGTGTCCTTTATCCAAAGGTTGCCTGGAAGAGATTGCTCATAGTAATAAGGCCGCCTTCGTTGTACATATCCTGTAATACCTAGTATTAAGTTTTCTTACTATACTTTGAGTGCAATAAAAGTATATTCATTCATTCATTCATTCAAGACCGGAAACTTTCTGACTCCAGACTGACACTGAGAATTTCTTAACAGAAAAACTCAGGCACATTTTTTTTATATATTAAATGGGTTTGCACTTGACCTCATCTCACCTGATGGAAAGTGACAATAAGGTCTAAGATGTAGCGTGCTTACCCAGAAGAAGCCTATTCACTCTCGACTTAAAGACACCCAAATTGTAGCTCTCTAGGAATACAGAAGCCGGCAAGTTGTTCCATTCCTTAGCAGTTCGTACCAAGAACCTCTTTCTTGGTACGAACTGCTTGGTTATCTAAGCGAAACGCTTAGTACGAGCTGGTGGAACTTGCACAGTGTAAGGGTGGATTCCTGTTTAAATTCCTGGTGAATTTCGACCCGACTGGGGGATCGAACCCGGGCCCCAAAGCGCAGTCCTCACTTTAAGGCGACGGGTAACCCTAACTAGCGACACCATTAGTTTTTAATTGTTAGCTACTAAGCCGGATCTATATTAAACAATTTCGGGGATACAATCTCTCGGCCAACACTTATACTATTTATTAAATAACCATGTACAAATGTTGGGTCCAATGCGTACGCGAAAAATTGATTCACGCCAGAAGCGGCCACTTTTGGCGTGAATCAATTTTTCGCGTACAAAAACCGACCCAACGTTTGTGCATGGTTATTTAATAAATAGTATAAGTGTTTGCAACCCCGAAATTGTTTAAAATAGATTCGGTTTAGAAGCTAAAAATTGAAATCGATTGGCGTCGCTATTAGTGTGCTCTACCCGTCACCTTGACGTGTTTTCCGAGGCACGGAGGTAGGTACAAGACCGCAAACATCTTACAACATACCTACTCATATTTATTACAAAATTAAATAAATAAATAAATATTAAATAAAATAAAATATTGTTTATTTCAATAAAAGTGTACAAACATATATCTTTGTGGCAGGTTACTCCTTGTAAGCAAAAGATGCCTGTGTCAGGAGCCACCGCTCTTCCTTTCTTTACTTACATTTTAGGGATAGGTACACATATTTATTATTACTATATTCTATAGGTAACTTAGACGGTACAATACTTTTATATATGTGTATGTGTGTATGTGCGTGCATGTGTGCTTGTGTGTGCATGTGTGCGTGTGTGTGCATGTGTGTGTGTGTGTGTGTGTGTGTGTGTGTGTGTGTGTGTGTGTGTGTGTGTGTGTGTGTGTGTGTGTGTGTGTGTGTGTGTGTGTGTGTGTTTATGTATGTGTTTGTAATCTACTAACGTGCCTAAAACTTAATTAATTCTTCAGTCTCGTCATAATTTTTGTGTTTTAGCCAATCCGTTATTTCTTTTTTGCATTCGTAGTACAGTTTACTATATATTCCAAGCTCTTTATTAAGTAGATTATATAGTTGAGCTGCTCGCTTGCTGAACTGCCTACTTGCGAATGCAGTCTTGGTTATCGGTATTTTAGCAGCAATATCCTTCCTTCTTTTCTCCATTATGACAGGATCATATTGTAAGGCGCTGTGTTTTCTCAAGACTGTGAGTACTACGTACAGTTGTCTGACTGTCAAAAAACCTGACACTTTATAAAGCAGTTCTGTGGAGAATGTAATTTTTTTGAAATACATGACTTTTATAAGCCTACGCTGAGCACGTTCTACATGAAGAAAACGTGTTTTTGCCGCACCGCCCCAGATTGGTATGCAGTATACCATGACCGATTGCGCCAACGATATGTAGATCTCCGTAAGTATGTTCCTGTCGGTACCTCGTGATCCCGCCACCTCTCTTGGCACCACATGTCTAAGGCTTTTAAAAATCCAGATTAGTTTTCTAATTCTGTTACTGACATATTCGAGATGCGGGTACCAAGATAGTCGCTGATCCACGAGGACACCTAGATATTTGGTCTGTTCAACCCTCTGTATGCTGGAGCAACTACAGTTTACTAGCGCATCACAGTCATGGATCTTTATACTGAGATCTCTGCAAGGCTGTGTGTCATTATAAATGCTAAAGCAGATGTAGTTGGTCTTTGAAGTGTTCAACGTAAGGATATTACTATTTAGCCATTTATTAATGCGCTTCAGTCCCTGTTCAGCATTCTTCTTCACATCTTCCCATGTTTGACCAGAAAAGACTATCGCAGTGTCATCAGCGTAAGAATATATTTTAGCATTTCCTAGCTGCATATTGCAAAGGTCATTGATGTACACAAGGAAAAGCGTCGGACCCAAGACGCTTCCCTGTGGTACGCCATAGGACACCTCAGCACCATCACTTACGTAATCCTCTAGTTTTACATATTGCCTCCTATTTGACAGGTAATCTCTAAAAAGCTTAAGCGGTGTACCCCTTAATCCAATCCCCTCAAGCTTGCGTACAAGGATAGGTACAGAGACTGTATCAAATGCCTTTTTGAGGTCAACAAATACAGACATACATTTCATTTTATTATCTAATAGTTCAGTTACATGAGAAGTGAGCGATATAACAGCATCTTCCGTAGATCTTCCCTGTCTGAATCCGAATTGGGACGGTGATAGTAAATTATACTTATTCAAATAATTTAGTAACCTAGTGTTTAGTAATTTTTCAATAATTTTGGAGATCACAGGAAGTACCGAAATAGGCCTGTAGTTACTAATGTCGTCTCTATCCCCACCCTTGTACACCGGCGTTATAATAGCCTTTTTAAGAGCTTGCGGGAATACTCCTTTGTCAAAGCAAAGGTTGGCAAATTTTGTAATCACTGGTACGACCTCGGCATTTGCCATTTTAAGATATGCTGTTGAGATATTATCCCAGCCCGGAGCACTTTCTGATTTTAAGCTCATCAAAATAGAATTGACTTCATTATGATCTGTGTGCAATAAAACAAAAGTGTTTAATTCAAATCAAAAATTACCTACTACTCGTATAAATAACATATACCTATATTATGCCGCCTTCATAATATTCGAAATTAATTTTTAATTTGTCTATACTTAATAGGTACATACTTTAACTCAATATATATACAAATATTAAATTTGTAAGAGTATTATATCTAGACATGATGTATGGTGCATTCTGAAGCGATCTCTGTTTCTGTTGTAAGTAACTTGTATGTCAAATATGTATTTTGTTAGGTATCCGCAGAATATCAGCGTCGAGGCTCTGTGTCTCGACAAATAGCTGAGCGCGGACCTTTTTGGCGCCTCTTAGAAATTAGATATTATACTGTACCTAGATTAGGATTAAATTAATAAGTAATGTATTGATCTATGTTTTGTTATCTGTATTTTTGGTGCCAAATAAACATTTATCTATTTCTATTTCTATTCTATTTCTATTTCAATCTTCCAGACTCCGGACTGACACTGAGAATTTCTTAACAGAAAAATTCAGGTACAAATTTTGGCCCGGCTCGGGGATCGAACCCGGGACCCAAAGCGCAGTCGTCGCTTTAAAGTGCGACGCACTACTCACAGCGCCAACGAGGAGACGTATCACCTGATGGAAAGGAATCACAAGTGCGCTGCCTACCTTTTTAAATGTTTCTTCAAGAAAAGAGCGTAATGAATCTATTCTTAGTTTTTACCGACTTCAAAAAAGGAGGAGGTTCTATATTAAAACAACTACGAAAAAAAATGCAAAAAAATTCAAAAACTAAATATTATTTTACACATTTCAGTCGGTGGTTTTTGAAAACAGGCGGGTTTTTTATCGTAGATTTTTTTTAAATTTATTTATCATTGTCACGTATGACATACGGAACCGAAACGTGGCCGCTTACAGTGTGCCGATTAAGAAGGCTCAAAGTCACCCAGAGAGCAATGAAGGGAGAGGGCTATGCTCGGAGTCTCCCTGCGTGATCGTATCAGAAATGATGAGATCCGCAGGAGCACTAAGGTCACAGATAAATCCCAAAGGATTGCATGCCTCAAGTAGCAATGGGCAGGGCACATAGCGAGGAGAACAGACGGCCGTTGGGGCGGAAAGGTCCTCGAGTGGAGGCGACGTACAGGAAGTCGCAGCCGTGGCAGGCCCCTCACAAGGTGAACCGACGATCGGGTGAAGATCGCGGGAATCCATTGGATGCGGGCGGTACAGGACCGATCTGTGTGGAGAACATTGGGGGAGGCCTATGTCCAGCAGTGGACGTCTGTTGGCTGAAATGATGATGATGATGATGTAATGTATTTGCCAAGTTATAAAGTCCCCTTTTCTCAGCTTTTATGTTTCGTCGTCGTTCGTCAGCCCATTTAAGTCCCTACTGCTGGGGCACGGGCCTCCCTCAATCACATGAGAGGTAATTGCCATACTCACCACGCTTTACAGACGGTTTGGCGAGGGTTTAGATATAAATGCAGAGTTTTCCTTCTCTGGGTGCTGATGATCATGCCAGCAGCTTTACCTTAGTCGCCTTTTACGACACCTTTATTCTATGTTTAGCGAGATCCTAATAGTTTTTTCTCCTACAGAGCTAGGAGAGGCGTGCCAGGTCTCCCTGGAGTGCACGGGCACGCCCAACACCGTGTGCGCGGACGGCTTCTGCTCCTGCGCCGCCGGGTACCAGCCCCTCGGTGACGTTTGCGCTCCAAGTACGTAACCACTTAATTCGAATGCTTTTAAATTGATTTCTTGTACGAATGAATGAATGAAAAAAAAAAATTCGACCATCATGCGGATCATAAACATTAAAATACGGAATACAGATATAGATTTAACAGAAATACACATAGTCCTAATGTTAATCAAATTAAATAAAATCAATTATTTAAAATTAGATGTCAATAACATAATAAATAAATAATTGCAATTAATGAATACATTGACATAACGAATACATCACATACAGACATAAAAAAATACAGGATACACAGTATCAGAACAGTATTCTGACGCAAGTCCGTACCGCCACACCGCCCCGCTGCTCTCCGCTGGCCTCCGTCAGCATCGGCTCCCTGTTTTCTGTGGAAAGCGGAGCGGATAGCGAGCGTAGTGATTGGTCAATTCATGCATCGCTCCGCCCGGCTCCGCTTCACTGGAAACGCAGCCTAATTATGTGACATCCACATAAACTACTATTTATTTCTTGCTTTTTAAAGGGACTCACTATTTTTTATTTAAGTACAGATCAGTTGCCGCTTTCAATCGGCACCCCACTAAAGCATAGGTATAGATAGATAGATAGATACACTTTATTGCACAAAATTTACAGATCTTAGCCTAAGTTATTATACTAAAACAATGTAGGCGGTCTTATCGCTAATAGCTAATAGCTAATCTCTTCCAGACAACCTCAGGGTAGAGGAAAAGTATAGCGAATTAAGAAAAGGGGTAAGGCAGTGCAAGTCAGAAAAGAGAGAGAAAAAAAAAAGACATTGTATAAATACGAGTATGGTATATATATATAGATACATACATTATATTAAATAAATATATACTAGCTATAAATACTAAAACATACTACTACATTACAAAACAAATAAACATACATACTAACAGTTTATTGGATTGAAATGTATATATCATTTTTTGGGGCGGCCATCTTGGATTTGATTTTTTTATAGCGTATTGTGTTATACTCAAGCCCTTTTATGTGATACCTATCGACGGGAGTTGTCACAGAATATTTTAGGTAGACATTTTGTGGCGGCGGCCATCTTGGATCAATTTCCATCAAACATAAGAACACTTCCGACTGCCTGCTTTTCAAATTCTATGGATCAGTAATACTTAGTAGTAAAAATAGATCTTCTAAGATTTTAAATGGTGAACTTTTTTTTTAAGTCACTGAATGTAACCGTCATAACTTTTAGATCATTTGTCTTTATTCGGTTCTAATTTCTAAAGGTCATAGAACAAAATGTTAATGAGAATCTCCCTTATATTGTTACGTCTTTGTGTATGTTTTGTTCTGTCTTGGTTTTAGATGGTGCTTGGTGAAAAACCCAATTAAAATAAACATCAAAAGGATTTAACTCGCCACACCGGTCAATAACCATTAAATTAACGTGTCTCTTTAATCACTCGACATTGGCAGAGTTATTATGTGTTCGCCGTAGGCAACACAGTAGCAGCCATAAAGAAAAAAAATATTCAGAATGGTTTTTAAAACAGGGGGTAAAGGGATGTTAATGTTCACAGACACGTTTTTTTTATTATTTGATAGAAATGGGGTGAGCCCTGCGTCTCATAGCCACTGCGACCAGTAGATGATCTATTGTGGCAGCCCCGTAACCTATTACAGCACCTCATGTAGCTCCAGTTCCAGGATAAACCTGATGGGGGGAGCTTTTGATCTCGCCTGCCGAAATCATGTGTGCTCCCAGGTGCCGGCTTCTGCAGCGCTATGCACTCGCCGAGGACGTGGATAATCGTTTCCTCGTCATCGCGACAGAATTTGCAGATTTTGGTATCTGAAAGGCATTTTGGTATCACAGACACGTATAAAACTAAATGTTTCCCCAGCTCTCGGCGGTACGTGCGAAGCGGACTCGGACTGCGTGATCACGAATACGGTGTGCTCCGGCGCCACCAGCACCTGCCAGTGCGATGCCGGCTTCGTGGAGTACCAGGACCTGTGTTGGCATGGTAACAATTACCTAATTATCTATCTATCTAGACTATTTATAAAGAGTTAAATCTTACAGACAGCCACAACTCTTATAGGTACAATCGATATCAGGCGCCCGAAACGAAGTGAAGGCGAACCACTAGTCTATAATATTATAAAAAGGTAAACGCCTAGCCAGATATGAAATGACCTACTTTAACTTAAGGTGACGGGTAGGGCACACTAGCGACGCCAATCGATTTTAATTTTTAGCTACTAAACCGGATCTATTTTTAACAATTTCGGGGTTACAACCTCTCGGCAAACACTTATTGACTGACCGGATGGCGCAATTGGTAGTGACCCTGCCTCTTACGCCAAAGGACGTGGGTTCGATCCCCACCCAGGACAAACATTCGTGCTATGATCACTTGTGTTTGTTCAGTGTCTGGGTGTAATATATGTATTTAAGTATATATTTGTGTTCCTCTTTTGTCTGATATCTGTAACACAAGTGCTTAAGCTACTTAGTACGGAATCAGGTCAACGTATGAGATGTTATGAGAATTATTATAATTATTACTTTTTATCAAATATCCATTTTAAAATGTTGGGTTCAACGCGTACGCGAAAAATTGATTCAAACGGACCCAACATTTGTGCTTGGTTATTCAATAAATATTGTAAGCGTTTGCCGAGAGGTTGTAACCCCGAAATTGTTTAAAATAGATACTGTTTAGTTGCCAAAAATTAAAATCGATTGGCGTCGCTAGTGTGCCCTACCCGTCACCTTAATGTCCCCTAGGAGGGGCAAAGGGCGTCCACAGTGCTCCGCCATCGAGCTTCGCGCTTCACTTCGCTCCAAGTTAGGCATAGGGTCTTCGCTTCTGCAGTGATAGTCCGCCGCCAGGCTTGTTTAGGGCGGCCACGTTTCCGTTTTCCTTGAGGGTTCCAGTCTAGGGCTTGCCTCGGTATGGTCCGGTTCACTTCGGAGCGTGTGGCCGATCCAGTTCCGTTAGCGGCGTTTGATCTGTTGGTCGACCAGATATCCTATAGTTAGTCATCGATAAGCCCACAGATCACCCCCAATAGATGCCGTATGAGTACCGCTTTCTTCTAATTTCAACGTGTCAACTTTAGGCGGTAGGAAAGGGGAGAGGGAGACGTAACACTCGCTACGTGATTGGCTACTTCAACGACAGTCGGTCCAGTAGTGATGTGGCGAGTAAAATAACTTTTTATTTCAATTCAATGTCGATAACCTAATATATAATTTTATTGATTATCAAAATGATTTTAACAAGAACTTAACTAGACTTTCAATCTATGCTGTTTAAATTAAACTACCGTCCTCTACATACAAAATATGTTGTAATAGTCAGTGAAATTAAATTTATCAAGTTTCATTAAGTTACGAAACGTTGGGGTGATCTGTGGATAAGCCTTATATGTATGCAACTCGGAAAGTCAAAACACTTTTGCGATGTAATCTACTTATACCCAGCTCTGGAACTAACAGCTTAAGTAAACCTCGAAGCAAAGTGAGACGGCCACTAAACCGAGGGCCTAATTAGAATCAGACATTACGAGCCAATCATACTTCCCCTCCATTGCTCACGCGCTATGCGTCTCCTTTGTTTATTTATTTATTTATTAAATACAATTGTTTCTTACAAACTAACAGATGTCAACCTCCAAAACGCTTATAAGAATAGTCAGTCCCAATTTTGATGTCAATAAAAATGCTATTACAATATAATCAATTTAAAAATTAAATGTCATGTGAAATTAAAATGTATACAAATGTCAAAACCGAATAAATTACATATAAGAATAATACATAGAAAATACAGAAAACAATTACATGATTAATACATACGAATAAAATTTCAATATAAGATGTCAGAATTGGTACATAAACAATTTAATTATATTTACTGGAAGCATAGCTAATTGCTTTGATTAGTAAAGTATTAAGATGGTCGGAGTATTAAGATGGATGTTTGGACGTGGATAATCTCTGGTCCGTTACGTAACCGCTTCATATTAGCCACCTGGGCCAGTTAATTTACTGCCCATAACTTAACCTATGTTGGTCCATCCCCAGCGGTCCCCGGCTTCGGGTCGTGGTGCAACGTGACGCAGCAGTGCGCGGCGGCCATCGCCGGCGCCAGCGCATGCGTGGACGGCGCCTGCGCGTGCGCCGCCGGACACCACTACAGGGACGGCGGGTGCTGGCAACAGACTGGTACGTTTTCTTTGATCTCTCAGCCTTTTGATAGAAAGAAGAAAGAATGAAGAAAGAAGAACGAAAGAACAAAGAAAGTAAGAAAGAAAGAAGAAAGAAAAAAGAAAGATAGAAAGAAGAAAGATAGAAGAAAGAAAGAAGAAAGAAAGAAGAACCTTTAAACTCCCCTTGCCCCCGGATTGGGTCTCCAGTACCCTGACTCACGCAGCGAAACACAGCACAGTGCTTACCATGAGTTTTAAAAACTGCCATCGAAAACTATCGCGTTGTCCCTTTCATTGTGGTGCATATGAAAGAGACAGAGCAATAGTTTTGGATAGCGAGAATAGTAATTCGAACTCATGGTAAGATCTCGGATCCATGTTTAAAATGTTATGTGGGTTTTTTTAGGGATGAGGTACCTTCTATTATAGATAGATAGATAGATATTCTTTATTGCACAAAAATAAAATACAAGCATGATACAACAGCAACAGACTGTACAATAAGGCGGTCTTATCGCTTGTAGCGATTTCTTCCAGACAACCTTTGGGTAGAGGAAAGAAATATCGTATTCGTAATAAGGGAAGGCAGTGCAAAGTAATTTAACAAATGAAATTGACAATTATTATATTTTATACTATGACTTAACTAACGACCCCCCCTCCCCCCAGGATTGTTCGAGGCGTGCTCGCGTAGCAGCGAGTGCTTCCTGGGTGACATCACGGAGCGCGTCCACTGCCGCAACTCGCTCTGCCAGTGTCAGTTCCAGTACCCCTTCTCCGAGGAGGAGAGGACCTGTCGTGAGTATACGAGGCGTTTGATAAACACTCAAAAATTTGGGGGTCTCCATACTTAAAATTATAAATAAATAAATAAATCAATATTTCACAATCTATAATATAAAAATGAATCGCAAAATGTGTTGGTAAGCGCATAACTCAACAACGCCTGGACCAATTTGGCCAATTTTTTTTTTCAAATATTCGTTGAATTCCAAGGATGGTTCTTACGGCGAGAAAAATCGAATAATTGTCGGGAAAACCCTAAAACCAACCCTTTTCTTTTTCACATAGAAACGTTTTCTAATTAAAACGTAGAATCAATTGGAGTTTTATTGCTATTATATAAAGTTCATATTCGTTGCCACTATACAAATTTTTTTGACTGGTCGAAGTCTGTCGGGTCAGCTAGTAAATAAATAAATATTTCACAACATCACATACATTGATCTGACTCCGAGATAGGTAGCTCAAGCACCTGTGTTACGGATATCAGAATCAACAGTGGGATTACAAATATATACATATAATACTTTTCTTTTGTAGATACATACTTATAATATAGAAAACACCCAGACCAATACAAACAAACATGTTCATGCACACAAATGTTTGTACTGTGCGGGGATCGAACCCGCAACCCTTGGACCAGAGGAAGCGTTCACTACCACTGTTCCAAACGGGTCGTCAATTTAAACTCAATTTTTTTTTTATCAATCCTATACGGGTGGGGTATCTATGGATAGGTCTTTAAAAATTATGTTCAGGTTTTTTACTTCATTTTTTTCTTAACACAATACTTTGCGCGAGACGCTCCCAAAGTGGTAAATTGTGTGTAGTCCCCTCCCCCTCTAACTTCTATAATAAATGAATTATATAAAAAAAATATGATGTACATAATCATGAAAACTAACAACGAAAATTGGAATTTATTTACAAAAGAAAAGTATTATATGTATATATTTGTAATCCCACTGTTGATTCTGATATCCGTAACACAGGTGCTTGAGCTACCTATCTCGGAGTCAGATCAATGTATGTGATGTTGTGAAAAATATTTATTTAAATATTTATAATCATGAAAACTAAGAACGAAAATTGGTTTAGTGAGTAGTTTTTCTTTTTAACACGTTATAAACCGTAAACCGCAATTTACCTTCCATATATCTTACTTGCTGCTACGGAAACCTTCATGGGCGAGTCCGACTCGCACTTGGCCGTTTTTTTTAAGGCTAGTAGTGTTGTGCGTCAAAGACGTAATCAACTTTGCCAATGTCAAGTGAGTAAAGTGTAGTAAAGTAAAGTATCAGCCTTTATACTGTCCCACTGTGGCTGTCTGTACTTATAAGTTTTTTTCTTCTTCTTTACAGTATCATCAGCTGCAACCGTCTTCGGCAATTCCGTGATCATCATAACAGCATTATTGTTCTTATTTTCGAGATCGATTTATTAATTAAACATAATGGAAGCCTGATTAAAATTGTAAATATTAATTTAAATGTTAAGATTTTTGTAATAAGGTTTTTTAACATGTGTTTTTTTTGTGATAGGTGGCAAACGACCAGACGGATCACCTGATGGTAAGCGATTCCCGCCGCCCATGGGGTGTCCAAGCAACATCAGTGGAGTCACAAGTGCGCTGTCAACCTTTAAACCCCCCTTTCCCCCGGATTGGGCCTAAGTTACCGTCACTCACGCAGCGAACCACAGCACAGAGCAGCTGC
>JADPWL010003051.1:0-40001 GCA_019059595.1 Marasmia exigua
GTTGACTATTTTGTGAATCAGCCTGTATGTATGTATGAAGTTGGGCCTTGTAGGCTACAGAATTAGTGTATTTATGTCACTCGTGTTTAAAATTGGGTTCTGTGGCAAATAAATAAATCTTTATGTATCCTTTCTACATAAAAATAAAATAAAAATCGGTCAAGGGTCAGTCTGACTCGCGCACGAACGATTCTGTATTCAACTTGTCAACTTACAAATCGTCATACATAAAAAATATTAATTATAGCTATGTATATTATTCATGTAATTAAACATATATGTCGATACAAAAATATACTAAGAAAGGAATAAATATAATGTGATTCTACCACCGGAATCCGTATGTACCTACCATTGATTTTATTATACATTTTGAAAGTAAATATACAATCAAGTATTTTGTGAATGTTTTAAGTATAGGTACTCGCTCGTATCAAATCGGTAAAATGTAGATCTTTAACTGTTTATTGATATCGAGCATGAATAGGCAAAAATAGCGTTTTTTTATGAAAGCCCGCCTTAAATATTAATGTTGTTTTGTTTGTTCTATTTGTTGTTGTAAAGGCAATACATCAATTGTAAAAATGTTAATTGCCTAGCTCCAGCGGTTCTCGAGATAGAGCCTCGTAAATGGCTAAAACAACCGCGGGTTTTGAATGGCAGCCTCCCTTAAATATTAATATAATTATGATTTTTTTTTTCATAGTGACACAGTGTATTAAATCTCCTCAGCCTGATGGTAAGCAAGAGAAGAGCACAAGTTGCAATGGACAACATTTCATATTTTTGACATGTCCATAATATTTTTTATATGAAAATAGACATAAAATAAATAGACCCGTATTTTTTCTTTTTTCAAAATTTTGCCATTTTTACACATAAAATAATTATTGAAATTCTTTATATTCTAAATAGACGTAAGCGCCAAATGACGTCATCGGACGAGCGATACAGCGAAATTCCTTTGCTTATCATTGCTTTAATAATAAAGGTACTACTGTTAAAGATAAAGAACTCATGAGATAAAGAATACCTACTAGTGTCAACATTGTCAACGTCATTCATACATTCAACGTTGACAAGTTGTCTTTTTTTGACAGTTACATGTCATGGGTTTGGCATTTCGTAAAATTAAAACTTATAATGTGTTAAGCAGAGAAATATTTTACATTCTGCCGTCCGATGACGTCATCTTACGTTTTTTATTTTTTTATTTTTTTATTTTTTTCTCACTAAATAAGCAATATAAAAAATAAATAAATATATATTCGAGAAGCGGCTGGCTATTTTTTGTTTCATAGCTCAGCAATTTTGAAATATTGTCCATTACAACGGATGCGATTTAAAGGCATCACCTCCGTTGGGACTGCCATACTAGCCCGCGAGATGCTTCTTCACGCTTCGTTTGAAGGAATCCATATTGCAGGAATTTCTTGTTTTTGCGGCAAGAGAAATAAATAATTTGTGAAATTTTTAACTATCGCAGTTTATTGTAGTTCTTGAGATACAGCTTGGAGACAGTCAACGGGCATGTTTTTTGTATGGGAGCCGCCCTTAAATACTTACTTTCTTTTGTCTTTAGTTTTTTTTTTATGTGATAGGTGGCAGACGAGCAGAATCGCCTGATGGTAAGCGAATGCCTCCGCAGTTTGATAAAGCGGTAGTGGGCATTAGGTCGCAGTTTAAAAAAGCGACTGCTGCGCTAGAGGTCCCGGGTTCGATCCCCAGGTTGGGCCAAAAATTTGTAACTAAGTTTTCGATAGGAAATCTTTAGTGTCAGCCCGGGTCTGGAAATTGGCAGTTTGTTACCCCCGTGCCTCGGAAAGCACGTTAAGCCATTGGTCCTGCGCCCGATCCCTCTACGATCGTGTCACATTGGTGTCCCATCGGATTATGAGGTTAAGGTAATAGAGAGTGCACTTGTGTTTGCGCACACACTTGAGCACTATAATAAATCCTTCGTAAGTGGCTGATCGTTGAGATTGGCTGCCGTAACCGTAATCGGTTGAAATCATAATATCCCATGATTTCATTTTAATTACGAAAAATCAGTGACATGAGTTAAAACCTTGAGATTTTAAAATAACCCTGTTTATTAAATACCACTGCTAATAGTGACATCTATATTTCCATTACGGAAACATAGCGGTAAGGCTGCAAAAGCACCTCAGCTCTCTGCAAGTACGATCACAACTACAAAATTTTTGCACACCCCGCTAGATGGCATTAAATAAGATTCAGCAGTAATCTAAGTTTACTTACTGAAAAAGTTCCATAAATTATGAACTCAAAGGAATTTAATATTAACGTTAGTGCAAACGAACAAAACCATTATATTAAAAAATCAAATGAGTTTTTCTGTTTCATTTTCATAAATATGGATACAAATAACATCTTCTTACAGCTCTCCAATCTCCAATAATTACAGCATGTTTGAATTCATTCCGAGATCAATAATAATAGAACAATATAACAAACTGTCCTGTTTGTCCAAAATATGAATCATAACACTTTAAATATGATTTTTGATACTAAAATGTTTCCATGTATTAAAGATGTTTTTCACACATTTACAATATTTGAAAATATATTTGTATATATTTTTTTCCCATCATAATCATTTGGAAATTCCGGTGTGGAGAAAATTGTATTAATGGCTTTTTATTGGTGGCTAACGAGCAGATGTATCACCTTAAGGTATGTGATTGCCGGCGTCCATGGTCCGTGGAGTCACAAATGCGCTTCTTTAGGATTAGGATCACTATCCTAGTGTTCTCTGGGGCCGTAGAATGCTCGTGTTTTTTTTTTATAGTGATACAGTATTTGGGCTCTCTTCAGCCTGATCGTAAGCTCGTTTTTTTTTTTTGTAACAGACGGATCACCTGATAGTAAGCAATTGCCGCCGCCCATGGGCACCCGCGAAACCAGTGGAGTCACAAATGCGCTGCGAACCTCTAAACTCCCCCTATCCCCCGGATTGGGCGTCCGGTACCCTCACTCACGCAGCGAAACACAGCACAGTGCTGCTTCAGGCCGGTTTTCTGTGCGGCCGTGGTATCACTCCGGTCGAGCCGGCTCATTCATGCCGAAGCTTGGCTCTCCCACGGTAAAGTAAAAATGTCGAGGTTTGTTTCAAGAAGTGTCTGAAACGTATTTCTAAGTCATAATTCAAAGTTGTATCTAAAACTGATTATACTTAGATGATACTTCAGGTTTTGGGGAGTCGGCAATTTCAATGAAGCAACTGCCGTCTTCACAACCTATTAACGGGGGAACCAGACCAACTCAATATTGGTCACCCTTTTCAGAAGCTACCCGAAACGTGTAAGTTTTTTCACGATGTTTTCCCTCACTACTGAAGAGGTAGTAGAAATACGAAAGTATATTAAAAAATCCGCCGGGTATACTCGGAAAATCATAACTTACACAACAGATAAGCTTCGTTATTATTTTAATCTCAAAACCCTTTTAAGCTACTTAAAAAAAATAAACCACTTCAAAGAGACCAGGTACAGATACGCACAAAAAATAACAATCAAAGAACTTCTTACAGCATCGACATTAAACTCAATTAAGGTACATTTCCCTTGAGACGCGATATACCTTTACACAATAGATGGGTACGGCTAATGTTTATGAAGGTGCGGTGTATGGCATAGGACTTGAGCGTTGTCATGGTCACGGAATAACTGAAGTTTTTGCTGATAAGTTGTTACTGGCAGATATATCGGTCTACCCGCCTTTGCAGTCTTTCACTGCACGCACCTCTGGTACCACAGTTCACTAACTCACTATTTTCTCGCACCAGAGACCTAACCATGAGTTTGAAAACTATCCTTGTTATCCAAAACTATTGCTCTGTCTCTTTCACATGCACTACAATGAAAGGGACAAAGTGATAGTTTTCTGTCGAAATTATCTGAGGGTTGTTAAAACTCAATCCAGTGATTTGAACCCGATACCGAAAACCCTAAGACTTGGACTCTCTTTGTGCCCCTCTAGCCGAATCTCGTGCCAAGATGAGACTAAGCACTAATGGATTAGTGCTTAGTCTCATCTCGGAGGATGGAGGGTTTTCCTCTATTCTTTACCGAGCTCTGGAATGGAACTCTGCATCGGAAGATGTGTTCCCTGAACGCTATGATCTGAACGTATTCAAGAAAAGAGTGAATATGCTGTTACTAGACAGATATGATCCATACTCAGCCACATCATCACTTACTATCAGGTGAGATTGTAGCCAAATGACTGGCTATTCTAATTTAAAAAATAATAATTCTGACTGACTTATTACAATAATGCGACTTTGTCTGAACTTCGCAACTTCCTACCTCAGTTTTGCAAAACGGTTAAGGTGCAGCAGTATTTCGCGTCGGCTACATCTTAGGGACCTTAAGGTGACGGGTAGGGCACACTAGCGATGCCAATCGATTTTAATTTTTAGTTACTAAGCCGGACCTATTTTAAACAATTTCGGGATTACAACCTCTAGGCAAACACTTATACTATTTATTAAATAACCATACCGTACAGTGGCGGACACATCAAGCTATACAAAACTGTCAACTTTCTTCGTTCGATTATAAACCTTATATTATTACACATTGAGTCCGAAATCGATTGAGGAAATTTGACAGTTTTGTATAGCTTGACCTGTCCGCCACTGTACATAACCATAATAAAGTGGCCGCTTTTGACGTGAATCAATTTTTCGCGTACGCGTTGGATTCACTATTTGTGCATGGTTATTTAATAAATAGTATAAGTGTTTGCCTAGAGGTTGTAATCCTGAAATTCTTTCAAATAGACCCAGTTTAGTAGCTAAAAATTAAAATCGATTGGCGTCGCTAGTGTGTCCTACCCGTCACTTTAAAGGGAAGAGCGTACTCCTTTTAAAAAGATAGGCAACGCTTCAGCGACCTCTATGATTTCACAGATGTTTGTAGGCGGCGGTGAATACCAACCATTAGTAGACTCGTTTGCTCGTTTGTCGCCTCTGGCATAAAAAAAGTATTATGTTTGTAATTTATCTGTTATCCGCAATACACGCTATATGCATTTAGTTGTTAGGTATTTACCCTTTTTGTATTATACCGTCTACCATATACCATGAGCGACTTCCTCGGCGGCGCAGTGGTTAGTGTGTCGCAGTTTAAAGTGACGGCTGCGCACGAGGTCCCGGGTTCGATCCCCGGGTCGGGCCAAAAGTTTTTAGTGTCAGCCCGGAGTATGGAAGTCGGTGGTCATTTACCCCCGTACCACGGAAAGCACGTTAAGCCGTGCCCTATCCCTCTCAATATGAGTGTAAGGGAATGAATAGTGCACTTGTGTTTACGCACACACTTGAGCACTATAATATATCCTGCGTACGTGGCAGATCGTTGAGATTCTCTGCCGTAGCGGTAATCGGTTGGAGGATAATATTTATTATATGCATTTTCTTGTTACGTATTAATCCTTTGAGTATTATTCTCGTACCATCGCCTTAGGCCATTGCATTATTACTCTTTTCTTTTCAATCATTCTCATCGCTCGCTCTCATAATTTGATACCTCAAAAGATTTGTGTACAAGGCAAGGCTTTACTTTGAACGGGTCACTCCCAGGAGCCGTAATGTTCCATGATAATCATCTTATTTAATTTATTTATATTATCCTTGTAATTGCCATCCATATCTTTATTTAGAATTTATTACTTCGGTTGTTTGTTTTGGTTGAGATAATTTTAGAATTTCGGTTTTACGGTAGGTAATTGATGGTATTTGATAAGGATCCATGGTAGCTTAGTGGATAAAAATATGCCTTCTATAGAGAAGATCGTGAGGTTGCAACGAGGTTCAAATCTGAGCATGCTTGACTGTGGGAGAGCTACGCTTCCGCCTGAATGAGCCGGCTTGACCGGAGCGATATCACGGCCATACATAACACTCGCAGAACTGCATTGTGCTGTATTTCACTTCGTGAGTGAGGGTACCGGTGGCCCAATCCGGGGTAAGGGGGAATTAAAGGTTTACAGCGCACTTGTTGTGCGCAATCACTTACCATCAGGTGATCCGTCTGCTTGTCTGGCACCTACGAGTATCACGTAAAAAAAAAATGCTCCTCTCGACATTCCAAATCTATGCACTTACGTACTCCAACCGTTCGCTCGGTGGTGAGGGAAAAGGTTGAGTGAGGTGAGAGAAAAGAGAGAGAGAGAAGCCTGCACGTTTCGGATAGTTTCTCAAATTTGTGAATACCCATTATTGTGTTTTATGTCAGACGACCCGTTTGGATCAGTGGTAGTGAATTCTGCCTGTAGTCCAAGGGTAGCGGGTTTAATCCCCGAACAGTAAAAAAACTTGCGTGCACGAACGTGTCTGTTTGTATTGGCCTGGGTGTTTTCTGTGTATTAAAAGTATGTACTTACAAAATAAAAAGTATAATGTATATTTTTGTGATTCCGCTATTGATTCTCACTGATATCCGTAACACAAGACGTGCTTGAGCTACCTATTTCGTAGTCAGATCAATGTATGTGATGTTGTGAAATATTTATTTATTATTTATAGTTGAGATAGTGATAATTAACTTTTACCTTGATCCATTTTGATCCACTTGATCAGTTTTCAAAGGTCAGACGGCGGTCGTTTCTTTGTTATTGGCAGATTTCCTGGTTCATGATCCAAACGTGCTTCAGTCTCCTAGGTGACAGCTTTGGACGCAACTAAGAAGGGACATGACGACATGAGAATGGTATTCGCTTTTTTTTATTTCACAACATTACAGGTTTACAGAGCATTGCTCCTTATATAAGGGTAAATAAATAATAATAATAATTCTCACAACATCTCATACATTGACCTGATTCCGTACTAAGTAGCTTAAGGTGACGGGTAGGGCACACTAGCGACGCCAATCGATTTTAATTTTAGCTAGTGAACCGGATCTATTTTAAACAATTTCGGGATTACAACCGCTCAGCAAACACTTATACTATTTATTAAATTACCATGCACAAATGCGGACCCAACATTAGTACGCGAAAAATTTATTCACGCAAAAAGTGGCCGCTTTTGGCGGTAATCAATTTTCGAGTACAAAACACCAACATTTGTGCATGGCTATTTAATAAATAGTATAAGTGTTTGCCGAAAGGTCGTAACCCCGAAATTGTTTAAAATAGATCCGGTTTTGTAGCTAACAATTAAAAACGAATGGTGTCGCTAGTTAGGGCTACCCGTCGCCTTAAGCACTTGTGTTACGGATATCAGGCAACACCAATATATACTTAAATACGTATATTACACCTAGACACTGAATAAACACAATTGTTCATCGCACGAATGTTTGTCCAAGGTGGGGATCGAACCCACGACCTTTTGGCGAAGATGCAGGGTCACTACCAATTGCGCCATCCGGTCAGTCAACATAGAAAAGTATTTTGCCTGAAATTCTTAACTATAACTGGCTTTCTTTTTCATTTAATAGGTGGCAGAGGAGTAAACCTATCTCCTCATGGTAAGCAATTACCACCGTCCGAGGACACCCGCAACACCAGTGGAGTCACAAGAGCGATTTCAATTTTAATATGCCAGAATGTATTTTCCTCTTTATTCCTCAATGTTTAGGTCTAAACTTGCAGACCCATCAATTTTTTTACTAGTACAAAAAGAGAGACTACAAAATATCATAAAGTAGACGTGAAAAATACCTTGTACAAGATTTAACGTTCCAGTACAAGGAAACAGGACAAGACCCACTTCCAAACACTTAGAACCAGCAGAATAATATACAACGTTACTTTGTGTAAAAAAACTTGGGTGAACTCCGTAACAAGTCCCGGAGTCTTAACAAGTTGTGCTTATGTCGCGGTAAAGCTATAAAATAGGGAAGTGAGCGAATTGTCCAGTTTGTAAAATTTATTTTATCAAACAAGTTTAACTTTGTTATCGCCTTAGCTTAGAGTACAGCTAAAATATTTTGTTGTTTCTGTCAAAACATTGACTTAAAAAGAAATGTCTGATGTGAAGTGTGTGTGTTTTTTTGGTTCAGTTTTTATTTTACCTTTTACCTCGTAGCTCAGAAAAAACAGGTTTTCTGAAATGACTAAAATGGCGTTATCAAAGCAGTTATCATTTTTTTTCAAAAATTTTCTTCGACATTTTTAGTTTCAAACGTTAAAATTGCTCTTAAAAAACATTTTAGCTAACAAAAATTTATTAAACGTTTATGAATAAAGCGCTGTTTCTTAAAGTTGCTTTGTTTTCTTACTGACTTACCTTTTAACCGCAACATTCACAAAAAGAACGTGCATAAATTGACCAATCACAAACAAAAGTTGCATTTAAAAGACAGTAAACTGTGATTGTAGAGACTGCGACTAAGCACCTTGATCTACATACGGTCGCCTAGGATGGTGTATTGTAGAAATCTTCCCCTTCCAACTCGTAGTAACACCAGATTATCACACCAGTAAGACAAACATGAATATTTTTCTTATAATATGTCACACTAACAATTTTGCCACACCATTATTATGTGAGTCGATTTACACAATCGATAATCATCAGGTTGTCACTATGCACGTCTGCCACTTATTAGGTGATCCCTCTCCGGTATCACACTGGTGTCCCATTGGAGTTGTGTACTTATGTTTGCGCACAACTTTAGCACTATAATATCAGGTCAATTATGGAGATGGTTTACGGATTAAATAAAAAAAAAATACCCTGCGTAGGTGACAGTTGTTGAGATTGGCCTCCGAAACCAGAAGCAGTTAAGGTGAAGGTGAAGGGTATACCCCACTAGCGACACCAATTGATATAAATTGTTAGCTATTAAACCGGATCTACTTTAAACAATTTCGGAGCGGCAGTCGCTAAACAAGCATTTATACTATTTATTTAGATGTACTTTTCCGTTTTCTATTAATATTGTCAGTATTTTTTTCATGTTATATGTTTTACTATGAGTCGTCGCTCGAAGGTACAGCCTGAAAATCAGCGCTGCAGCAGCTGCTTAGCGGTTGTTGTAGCACATGCTGAGGCTGAACCTTGTTGGCCGCAACTTGATAATGTTTTGTCCTTATTCAGATTTGTATGTAATGTGTTGTGGTCAATAAATTATTTCTAATTCTTATTCTTATTTAATAACTATTTAATATGTTTGCACTTGAAATCTGGAATGACGCCATAAGTGGGCGTGTTTGTTTGGCGGTAATTCAAATTTTGAGTATTAAATATAAAAAAATGTGCCCTACCCGTCACCTTAAAGAATATTAATATATTGCGACGCAAAAGTTTAAAATATGACACGTCTGCTGCTGCACGCTGGGTTGTGAAGTCATGCAAGTTTTTTAGAGTAGAAGTAATTTTTGCTTGTCACCATTCCCAGCCATGAGTCACGATCACGGAAACCATCCTTCCCGTTTTGAAAGTTTGCAACTCGACTTTAATCCTGACTAACGTAATTGCCGAAGTTGGAATACAAAACCTTGCTCCAGGAACGCGCGATTTACTGTCAGACATTTTGTAATTGATGTAACTGCTTGCGGTGGTCGAGTAAACTGAGGCGAATAGCTTTTTTATGCTGTAGCAGATGAGCAGACGGATCACCTGATTGTAAGTGATTTCCACCAGGAAATAAATGCACATGCACAGTCAGCTGCAACGATATGTATACACTTCAATACCTGGTCACAATAATACCATTCATTCGTATCCTGATAGAAAAATTTTAGATAGATAGATAGATAGATACACTTTATTGCACAAAATTTACAGATCTTAGCCTAAGTTATTATACTAAAACAATGTAGGCGGTCTTATCGCTAATAGCGATCTCTTCCAGACAACCTCAGGGTAGAGGAAAAGTATAGCGAATTTTCTGCGAAAAAAAACCGCCTTCAAAAACCACGAACTTAAAAGTGTAAAATAATATTTTTATCACTTTATACACTTCAAATAACATTTTATAACAGTACACTCGAGAAAAGGTGTTACCGAAATTGGCATCCAATACTATTTTGTAATTTAATACTACAACAGAAATTAGGCGCCGATTTTGGTTTTCCCTGAATGCGATACCAGCGAGACACAGCGCCAGCGCAATGTTTTACTGAGTGAGTGAGGGGACCGGAGGCTCAATCCAGAAGGGAGGCTTTAAAGCTAGCAGCGCACCTGTGACTCCTCTGGTGTTGGTATCTGTGGATGGCGCTTACCATTAGGTGATTTGTCTGCTCGCTTGCCATCGATCATCAAATAAGACAAAAGTAAACTCAACACAGAAGGAAGTCGTAGAAAGTGATGCTCATCTCCAATTTCCACCAGAATTGGATCACTCACTCAAATTTAATCAAATTGCATTTCGCCATTTTGATATGAACTGTCACATTCAAATTTGCGGAATACTATCTATAAGTAGGGATGTGAAAGTGATCAATTATTAAAATTGTCTATTTTTTACTGTAAAATCATGTTGAGTTTCACCTGATGGAAAGCGATGGTTCCGGGTTTGCCTAACACACAGTTTTCACGTAGCACGTGTCAGTTCCTAGATTTAAGTAAACCAATTTTTATTAAATAACGGAAATTTTGAGCTGTTTTTTTGCTGGGTCAGAGTTGTCTAGTTTTATTTACCTTTCATATAATTATCAGCTCACACCCACACAATACTGCTCAGCATTGGCAAAGGCCTCTTCTTTATCACGCCACTCCCTTCGGTCCCCTGCCAGCCTTTTACATTGTTTCCCCACTGCCGTTACAATATCGTCAGACTATCAGGGGTCAGGCCGAGACGTCACCCCATTCTTGGCTGCCATTCGGTAAGCTTCATATAGTCCACCTATCATTTTTATACGCCTTGCCACCATCCTGCCAATCTTCACTTTATTTTAAATAACTTATATACTCCCTCGTACTAGATCCAACCAGAATATCAAAGCTGCTGCGACGGCAGTGCATATAACGCCGTGGCAGCAAATGCTGAAGTCGGGACCTGATTTACCTCGTCGTTAATAGATTTTTCTATTTTGTTTTCTCTGTGTGTGGATATTGTAAAGTGGCCAATTTACTGCCACTGCAGGGCCGATGCCACCATTACAGTACTCAAGTAACACAATCCAGTCCTATATATTGGAAAAAATTCAAATATACTTGTTTTCACGACCCGAGAATCGAACCTGATATCATGACACGGTATTTAAACCATTAAACCACGGGGCTGATGGGGTAACGAGGAGGAGGGTGCGCGAGTGAAGGATGTGATGATCAATAAACGTACCCATTTCCATTCTCTCTTTCTCTAATATAATTTTTCATATAATGTCACATCACTATCTATTATTACCGAATCAGCTGAGCCGTCATAATACGTATCCGATTATGGAACCGATTCCGGATCAATTTGTGTCGTAAGAGTCTTCTTGGGATGATGGATGCCGCGACAGATCTACCAATAGAAGTAATTTATCATTCGCGACCTCCAGCTGAGGAGCTCGAGGGTCTCTTGACGATTTTGTAATGGTTCGAGGTGATTTGGTAAAGTTTTAGGTGGGAAAGTTGGGTAAATCTTCTGCCGTAGGTATGTGTGACTGTAATAAGGAAAATACTTTTAGATCGTAAATAAACACGTGATTGAAAATTATCGATTAGTTTTTTATTTTTACACCTTACGCTATAGATATTTCACAACATCACATTCATTAATCTGACTCGGAGAGAGGTAGCTGAAGCACCTGTGTTACGGATATAAGAAACAACAGCGGAATTACAAAAAATTGTACATATAATATTTTTCTTTTTAGGGTTCCGTACCTCAAAAGGAAAAAACGGAACCCTTATAGGATCACTTTGTTGTCCGTCTGTCCGTCCGTCCGTCTGTCAAGACCCTTTTTCTCAGGAACGCGTGGAGGTATGAAGCTGAAATTTATATCGATTACTCAAGTCTACTGTCCCTTAAAGCTGTGAAAAAATCAAACTTCTAAGCCAACGCAATCAAAAGATACAGCCGTTTATGCCGCAAATTTTCGACACTTGCAAGGGAATCAAAACCTACAGGGTGCTTCCCGTGAATTCAGAATCTTGAAATTTGGTACGAAGCAACGTCTTTTAGCATAGATAAAGGAAAAATTACGAAAACCATAAATTTTTAGTTACATCACATAATATTTTTTTAATAATTTTAAACTTACTACCCATTTCCTCATAAACGCGTAGAGGTATTAAATTGATATTCATACCAAATACTCAGGTCTATAATACCTTTAAGCTGTAACATAATCAAACTTCTATGTCAACGCAATCAAAAGAAACAGCAATTTAAGCTGCATATTTTGAAACTCGCAAGTACTCGCAAGGGAATCAAAACCTAAAGGGTACTTCCAGTCGACCTAGAATCTTGAAATTTGGCATGAAGCAACGTTTTATAGCACACATAAAGGAAAAATTCCGAAAACCTTAAATTTTTAGTTACATTACAAAATATATATTTTTGAATAAATATAAACTTATTACTTTTTTCCTCATGAACGCGTAGAGCTATCAAGTTGAAATTCATATCAAATACTTAGATCTAATTGCCTTTAACCCGTGAAGAAAAAAAAAATTCTAAGTCAACGCAAAAACGCTAAAGTACAACCATTGATACCGCATCTTTTGAAACTCGCAACTACACGCAAGGGAATTAAAACCTAAAGACCACTTCCCGTTGACATAGAATCTCGAAATTTGGTAAGAAGCAAAAGCTTACAGCACAGGTAACAGAAAAATTCCGAAAAGCTCAAAATTTTAAGTAGTTATACCACCAAAAAAATTGTGATTGTAAACATAATTGTAGTTACAGCAATGACCGCGAGTTATTATACTATGTATGGGGAGGGCAACATTTAAAGAAGACGAAATAGCCTTCTTCTTTATATTTCGACGTTCTTTTATCGAAATGATATGTGTTAATATAAAATAAAGGATTACTTAAACGATAAAGAGATCTTTGTCTTAAATTTATGCGCCTCCATCTTTCCCCATTGTAATGTTATGAATTTCATTTTGCAATAAAAATACCATAGTTATGACTCGATTGTCGTAATGAACGAACTTTGTAAACCTTGCAGGTTTGTACGGAACCCTCGGTGCGCGATTCCGACTCGCACTTGGCCGGTTTTTTCGAATACATCTTTATAATGCATAGAAAACACCCAAACCAATACAAACAGACATGCACATAAAATTGTTTGTACCGTGCGGGGATCATACCGTCGTCGTCGTTTGCAATGTGTAGCAAAAACACTGTTTGCAATGTGATGTTTTTAACCCCCAACGCAAAAACGACGGGGTGTTATAAATTTGACGTGTCTGTGTGTGTCTGTGTGTCTGTCTATGGCATCGTAGCTCACGAACAAATGAACCGATTTTGTTGTTTTTGTTTGAAAGATGAATAAGGAGGGAGTGTTCTTAGCTATGTTGGATAAAAATCGAACCAAGATGGTCGCCGTCACAAAGATTTGGATTTTATGTTAAACACAACTCCCACAATATGGGTATCATATAAAAGGGCTTGAGTAGCAGAATATATTACTTGTGAAAAATTTCAAATCTGAGATGGCCGCCGTCATAAAATGACGAACAAGCTATTTGTGGTTAACACTGTTATTGTGTGTCGAGTGAGTTGTCTCGTGACAACTTGCTTAGACCAAATAGAGTCTTAAAACCTGCGATTGCTTTTAGAGTGATATCCGCTGAATCTGTAGGTCGATAAAACGTAAAACACGGGCGTTTTATTGAGAGACTGTGACTTTGACTAACTTCGACTGTTGACTACCTACTTATTCTCAATAAGTTACTTGACATTGGTGAATTATTTTCGGGTTGAGTCAAAAAAAAAAAATCGACAGTTTAATCGTAGAAACAGCTCTTACGAGAGTTTACAAGCGAAATTAATCCGTACAAGCCAGCGATCGTTTTTATAGGGCGAACTTAGAACTAAGGTAGTCGATTAACAACTTTTATAATCTACAAACAAATGAATTAAATAACAATTCATTGCTTAAACTATAATATCAAATATTTATGGGATAGTTTTACTAAGTTTATTATTATTAATTAAATTATACCATTAAAACATTTTTCTTGTAACTTAAAATCCAAAACGTACAATGTTTTCTGGTCAATAGATATATAAATTTGTTTCTTATCGTATCCGATTAGCTCGGCGATGAGGGTAAAAATCGTTAGGAAACATTACATTTTGGATTGTTTCTGAAACGTGTTTCAGATTCAGTTGCTCTGGTTTGCCTATCTAAGGGTTGCAAAGGTCAGACGGCAGTCGCTTCACTGTAACTGATTCACCAAACTGGATCCAACTGAACGCATCCGGGACGATGAATTGGTGATGATAATCTTGATATATCTTAACATGTGGCTGTTTGTACAATGACACACGAAAGTCTGACGCACATAGTATCAGCATATATACTATCCCACTGCAGGGCAAAGGGCTCCATCAAAGAAATCAAGCTATCGCTGCTATGATGGAATTAGGCTTAATCACAATGCTTGCCAAATGCGTATTGGTGATCACAAGCCCGAGCTATGTTCGAAAAATTCGAAACATACTTTTGGCACGATCCGGGAATTGCACCAAGGACCCTGAGATCACGGCCCAGTACTTAAACCATTATCGGACGGACCTACAGGGTGTCATCATATTATCTATTCATAAAGCACATGAACAAATAATATGCCGGTGTCTGACGAGTTTGTAACACACATTACTTGTGTGTTACACAGCCTGGCAGAAAACCAGCGCCTGAGCTGTGTTTTGCCGGGTGTGTGAGGGTACCGATGGCCCAATCCGGGGGAACATAGGTAAAAAGAGTGCAGCGCACTTCTGACTACTCCTTTGGTGTCCGGGGACAATCTTATACCATGCGATGGTCGGTAGTATCCGTCAGTCAGGTAGGATCCGTTTGCATGTCGCTACTTAGCACATAAAAATATCAAACTGTCCTTTACTAACATAACAAATATCAACCAACTTCAGAGTAGCGATTCAGCTTTTCAAAATTCCAGTCGGTTTTAACAAATTGTTCTCGATCCGGTTGCAAAAAAGGCTATCTACTGCCGATTGAATTCGAGAAACGCGGCCTGCGGTGTCGTAATTTTTTATCGGCTATCCCTCGAGTGCATTTGCTACGAAACGACCGCGTGTGGTGCCAAAAATAGCCGCCATAGCCAGAGGTATTTTATGGGAGATAAACCGGGAAGGATGGACGGTTAGACGACTGCAGATGTCAGGTGTTACGCGTAGGTTTTCAGTATTAAAATAAAGAAATAAAAATTTCCTTGAGCTCGGTATTGGCTTTCATACAATTGGATTCGAAAAAAGGTATTTTTTTTTAAATTCAGAACAAAACAAAGCTCCGGCCATTTTTCAAAGTTATTTTGGTACAAAATGAAATATTGATGCGTCCGCCTGTGGATTTTTAACATCTGCCAGCGGAATCCGATTTCTGAATTTACTTTATTAATTCAAACCATTTCCCCGCTGTTTCGCAAAAAACTTAATTTTATAGCCTCTTAGCCGGGAATTATTTATTTTTGGTTGATATTTTTGAATATACTCGTGCAGAAGGATTAGTCAAAATAGAACGAAAGATTTAATGTTTCAGTGAATTAAAAACGTTTTTCTAGAGTTTATTGAGTAGAGTCCTCTGTGTGTAGAACATCGAGGCAGGCCTATGTCAAGCAGTGGTCGTCTTTTGGCTGAAATGATTTTACTATACTCTGTGTTATTAAGTAAATAAAACAGAGTATAGAATATAGTTTACAAACTGCGCATAAGCAATAGCGAATACAGCAGCGGCGGGCCCCAGAGCAGGGTAGGCTAAGGTCAACGCCCTGTGCTGACAAGTGCGGTGCAACTATTAAAAAATACCATGTAGGACAAAGGCCTCCCAACTTACACTTCGGCCCTAAGTTGCAGTGAAAGAATTTTACCAAAAAACCGCTCGTGATTCCTGTATCGTCGACAACACGGGATCCATCCATCACGATGGTCCAATTTGTCAATGAACATTCCGGTCACAATAGTACGAAATGCCGAACGATAAATCACCAAGAACCAAAGTGCTGTGAATTTGGTCCATCCCCTGACAATGGATAATTGCGACAGCTAAAGATAGGCTCCGATATTGTTATCACTAGATGATACAGTTATTTGGAATTTGGTTCTGCAAATTACAATATTAAATAGCGACCAGCTCTAGCTTCGCTGGGTATAAGGATATTTATTTATTTAGGATATGAATGTATTGTATTATAAAAAGCTCTTGTTTTACTGCGGTACTAGACTGCGCCCGCGGCGTTACTCACGCAGTTTTAGTCTTTATTACAAAAGTCTTCGTTCAAACTCCAAACCCGCGCTACTACCCCTTAGGGGTTAAAAATTCAAAAGTCACTTTTTTATTTAAAACCTATGCCCAAACATCAGTTTTAAGATTTTAACTTTTAAACTTGTTATTTCTTCATACTTGCTTTTCATCCCCTAATGTACCTCCTAAAAGGGTGATTTTCCAAAAACGTTTAAGCAAATTACTTTTTATTTTAATTATACGCATATATACAAAACAAATTCTCACTTTATTGTTTTAAACTTTCATGGTCACTAACATTAGAATAGTTATTTTCGAGATTTCTACCATGCACCTTATTTTTGAGTTTCCGATATTTCAGCACTGTTGCAAGCGCCATGGTCACGGAGTAACTGAAGTTTTTGCGGGTAATAAGTTACTGGCAGACAAAACGGTCTATCCTCCTTCGCAGTCTTTTACTACGCGCACCTGCGGTACCACTGTTCACTTACTCACTATTTTCTCGCACCTGTTCTCGACACACAACACTCACAGTATCTGGCCGCGAAATAACACTTTGTTTAGTTTTATAGGTTATTACATTTTTGAATCACTGGATTCTAGACATTTGACAATTTAAACCCATCCTCACGATTGAAATGTTTGTACTTTGTAATTTCAAACGCTTCCCTCTTATACCCCCTTAAGGGTTGAAATTTCAAAAATCTCTTCTTAGTGCACACTTTCACTATTAAAGGGACCTCCTACCCGAATTTTAAGTTTCATTCTTTCAGTAGTTTGGTCACTCAAGTTCTCCTTTTATATATATAGATGATTATTATATTTATGACTGCCTCTTTGGCGCAGTGGGTAGGGCGTTCCATTTTAAAGCGACTTGGGGTCCCAGGTTCGATCCCCGGGTCGGGTCAAATGGGTACCTGAGTTTTTCTGTTAAGAAATTCTCAGTGTCAGCCCGGAGACTCGAAATTGACGGTCTTGCACCCCCATGCCTGCCGTTGGTTCTGCGCCTGATCCCTCCTCGGTCGAGTCACACTGATGTCTCATTGAAACATGGGGGTAAGGGCATAGAGAGAGATCTTGTGTCTGCGCAAAAGCTTGTGCACTATAATATGTGCCGAGTCGATAGCTGATCGTCGAGATTGGCCGCTATGACTGAAATATTGGTTTGGAGGACATTATTATAAACATAAACCTATTAAATTGCTCTAGTTTAAAAAAAGCCTAATTTGGGGGAAAGAGGGATTTAAAGGTTGGCAGTGTGCTTGTGACTCCACTGGTGTCGCGGGTGTGCATGGGTGGCGGCAAACGCTTACCTGTTAGACCAACCAAATAAGCAAAAACAAAATCAGCTGTTTCATACAAAAAAAACGTCTGGCAATTTAATGTATGAGATTCGCTTACCGGTGATCCGTCGACATACACATTTTAGATAAGTAAGTATTCTTATTATTTTTATCGACAGCTCTTGTCGAATCAAGCACTTACAAATTTCGTCGACTTATTAACGCGTTCAGTGGTCTAATTGATAGAACATTCACCCGGATTGTGAAAGATGTGGGTTCGAGTCCCGCCTGAACACGAGATGAAATTTTTAAGTGTGTTATTTACTGAAGTATTCTTAGTAGATATTTAGACACAAATATAAGTATAATATACCTACATTACACACATACACGTAAGGTACACAAAATACACTAGACAAGCGTCCGTGGCTCTACTCACTCAGCTGGTCTCACTGAAAACCAGCGTCATGGCCTTTGTCTGGGCCGTTACTTAAGCTGAGTGAGGGCAATTTATACTAGACGTCATAACATACTATTCAATTGCACTGCCTGGACATAATTTAATATGTTTTGTGTTTATTGTTATCTGTTTTGTTTTCTGATTTTGCCAAATTGTGTTTAAAACTACTGTATGCATAGATTAAATTAAAATTTGATTTTATCTATGGCTGTATGTCCTGTGTTGTGATATCTATAATAAACATTTTTTTTTCTTTCTTTCTATTCAAATATGCTTTATTGCCCAAAACAATCCAACAATATTTAGTTTAACTATTATATCCGTAGTTGCGTACGATCATCAAAATTTTGTAATGCTTATTCAGTCGCGCGCGCGCATCCCCCCCGCGCGAGCGTGTGTCAAGCGATCGGAGCTACATATTCTCGCCGAAAATGTCGAAAGTTAAATGTAACTCTTGCAATGTAGTTATAGACGAATTACTTGCGTATATTCAAAATAAGGTGTCTGTGATCGATGTGGATACCCTGAATCGTGTGTGTTTGTCCAATTTTTCGAGTGAGGAGATAGCTAAGTCAAAAGCGTTGTTATTTGAAGCGGTACCTGTTAATAATAAAGTGATCAAACGCAAGAACAAAGGGAAGGAACAGCGAGACCTGATGGATATAGTGAACGTGTTCCAATCAGTGGAGCCGGACCTGTTTCCAATTTTTGTGGCAAGAGATTTGGAGCGATTACCACCGATATTATTTGATCACCTCGATTGTACCAAGCTCCTTAAGGACGTGCTTCTTGTACAAAACGAACTGAAGGTTATAAAAGATGGATACGTCACGCAGATGCAGCTTAATGAATTCAAGTCGGAAATGTTACAATTGCGTTATGATTCGCTGGTGCCAGAACCAGTTTGCAATGTAAACATGAAGAGAAGTGCTTGGTTATTGGATAGTGGCCCTATGGGATTATCTCACTTGAGCGATGAATTTTCCCCAGCTACTGAGTGCAATACCAGTGTAAAACAAACATCGCAAGGGCGCTCACCCAAGCAGCCTATTTGTCAGAAAATGTCGGTAGCTTGCGCGAGAAGTGCGAATAGCTCGGGTCGTTCGAATGGAGAACATCGCGTCGAGGCGGCCGACCAACCGGCCGCCGTTAATTTGAACCTACCGCCCGCGACATCACCTGAGCGGCCAGTCACAGAGTCACCGATATCAGCCGCTAAGCAAGCGGTGCGCCACAGTAAAAACAAAACCGGTGAGCGAACTTCAGACCAACAGTATGCAACGTCGACTGTTGTCGGACAAGAGTCATTGCTGAAAGATGATGAGGGATGGAAACGAGTTGTACATCGTAGGAAACCGGCGAGCTACCGGTACAAAAAGGAGTTACGGGTATAGCTAGGGATAACGAAGGAAGGTTTAAAGCGGCAATGAAAACTGTGCCGATCCTAATCACGAAAGTACATAAAGATACCACCGAAAAAGACATTAAGGATTATGTATACAAGAAAACGAAAATGACAATTAGCTTACAACGAATCACTAGTAAACATGACAGGGACTACAATGCGTTCAAATTCTTTGTTACGGAAACCAACTTACCGCTCTTTCTGGATAGCGAACTATGGCCCGAAGGTGTTATATTTAGAAGATTTGTACATTTTCAAACCCAGAAAAACAAAGCGAACGGTGTTGATGAGGACGCCGTGATCGGTGTAAAAGTACCATAATGAGTGTGAGGTCACTATTCAATTTTGTGAGTTTCAATTGTAAAAGTCTGAAGCGTTCAACGGAGAGTGTGAGGCAATTGTGTAGTACAGCTGACATAATTGCTTTGCAAGAAACATGGCTTTTGCCGGACGAGGTACACATCCTGAGTAATATTGATAACGATTTTGGTAGTACGGGAACATCAGCAGTGGATACTACGGCTGGTATGTTAAGAGGGCGGCCGTACGGCGGAGTAGCACTACTCTGGAGGAAGAGTGTTTTTACGAACGTTTCAATTGTGCGTTGTGATAACCCGCGAGTGTGTGCTATTAAGGTAACCATGTGTCAAAGGTCATTTCTGGTGTTCAGTGCGTATATGCCAACGGATTGCAGTGCTAATCTGGTGGAATTCACGGACATCTTCGGGTTGGTGAGCGCCATTATTTCCAATAACAATATCGAGACAGCTTTTGTGTTAGGCGATTTTAATGCGCATCCGGGGGAACCATTCTATAAAGAGTTAGAATGTCTTTGCCATGAATTGGAATGGACATGCGCTGACATAAAAATGTTGGGTATAGATTCGGATACCTACACCTTTATAAGTGAAGCGAACGGATCTAGACGCTGGCTCGATCATTGCGTAGTTACTATGTCTGCAATGGAAACTGTCGTGGATACCTATGTAAAACATGATGTTATGTGGTCTGATCACTTTCCTGTAGTAATGCAATGTAAGTTAGATAAAATTAAGGCTAAATTAGATACCACAAAGGATCGCTTTCATAGCAAAATAAGATGGGGGGATAGAAAACCTGACCAAATTATACTATATAATAAACTATGTAATAATAAATTAAAATTAATTGACTTCCCTAATGAATTATGTAAGTGTTGTGATTTTTACTGTAATAATTTGGACCATAAAAGTATTATTGACAATATGTATAATAACATTGTAAATGTTTTGTGCCAGGCAGCTTCTGATAGTTATGATCGGAATCCTGTTATTAAACATAAGAAACCGGTTATAGGTTGGACTAAACATGTGAGCAATGCTCATAGGGAGGCCAGGGAGAGGTTTTTGTTGTGGGTTGAGGTTGGCAAGCCACGGGAGGGTCCTGTCTGGAATGATATGCAAATGTCACGTAAGATTTTTAAGGCTCGGCTGCGATGGTGTCAGGATAATAAGGAGCAAATAAAAATGGACACTCTAGCGTCATATCACTCCAAGCAGGATTTTCGCAACTTTTGGAGGTCAACTAACGGGCTCAGCAGTAGACCGGGCTTGCCTACGAGTGTTAATGGTATAAGCGACTCAAAAGACGTGGCCGACATGTTCAGGGAACAGTTATCCATGGCCTCGCCGTTGGGGTCATCGCAGTCCCGGTGTGAGGCGGGTGAAGGACGCAATATAGGTACTCGATTCATGGCTAAGGAGGTAGGAAAGGTCATAGCATCAATGTCACGCGGAAAGTCCCCAGGTCACGATGACCTGAGCATTGAGCATCTTAAATATGCTGGTACTCACCTGCCGAGAGTTTTGGCGATGTTCTACTCCTTGTGTGTAGTGCACTCATACTTACCTGAGCAGATGATGAGGACTGTGGTGGTGCCAATCGCGAAAAATAAAACGGGTGATATAAGTGATAAAAACAACTATAGACCCATATCGCTGGCTACTGTGATTGCTAAGGTGCTTGACGGTTTGCTTAACACTCAGTTGGATAAATACCTACGGATTCATGACAATCAATTTGGCTTTAAGTCTGGTCTCTCCACAGAAACTGCTGTACTGAGTTTAAAGCAAACCGTCAAGTACTATACCGATAGAAATACGCCTGTCCATGCATGTTTCCTCGATCTGTCGAGGGCGTTCGACCTGGTCAATTATGACATTCTTTGGCAAAAACTGTATAGTTCATCAGTGCCTGGGGAGCTTGTACGTATCTTTAAATATTGGTACCAAAACCAGATCAACGTTGTTCGATGGTCAGGGTCCTATTCGGATCCGTACAGGTTGGAGTGCGGGGTGAGACAGGGGGGGCTGACCTCGCCTAAGCTCTTCAACCTCTACGTGAATGCGCTCATTGAGGAGCTCAGCAGCACACATATCGGGTGCCATATTGGAGGCGTCTGCCTGAATAATATTAGTTATGCTGACGATATGGTGTTGCTGAGCGCCTCTGTGGGTGGCTTGAGGAGGCTGCTTGGCACTTGTGAAAAGTACGCAGTTGAACACGGCCTGTTGTACAACGCCAAAAAAAGTGAGTACATGGTCTTTCAAGCCCGAGGTAGACACCTAGGAAATGTACCCGAAATTAAGCTCGATGGGTCTCCTCTAAATAGAGTTGAGAAGTTTAAATATCTTGGTCATTGGGTAACCTCGGGTTTGAAAGATGATGTAGACATTGAAAGGGAGCGTAGGGCCTTGTCTGTCCGAGCTAATATGATAGCACGCAGATTTGCTCGTTGTACGAGGGGCGTCAAGATTACCCTTTTCAGGGCGTTTTGTACGTCCTTCTACACGTGCAGTCTGTGGCTTGATTATACGCAGAAGCAGTACAATGCCTTGCGTGTGCAGTACAACAATGCGCTCAGGATGCTGTTGGGGCTTCCCCGCTTCTGCAGCGCATCGGGGATGTTCGCCGACGCGCGTGTGGACTGCTTCTACGCAACCATGCGCAAGCGGTGCACATCCCTGGTGCGCCGGGTGCGGGCCAGCCGGAACGGCATCCTGACTGCATTCGCCGAGCGCTACGACAGTCAGTACCTGAACCATTGCAGCATGGTTCATGTACGGACTGACGTAAGAATACTTTTCTGATGCTGTGTGCGTGTGTATGTATTTAATAATAGCAAATATCTATGTGTGTAATGTAATTTATTTTAATTTTAATTTGATTTGATGTTATTTTAATTGTATATGATCCGTGTTGGTCGAAATAAATGTTTTCATTCATTCATTACTTAAGCTGAGTATTTTGTGCAATAAAATATGTATATCTATCTATCTATGAGTCTGTACTGCAGTTAAACTTTTAAAGGGGTTTTCACATCCAACTGGGGATGAAACGTGCATTCGTCCACGTTTTTATTACGTCACACCCGTATATGCCCAACGGCAAGTGAACACCAATTTGTTGCTAACGGCCTGCGGGTTGTGTACTTGTTTGTACTATGTAGAACTATTTGAAATACAGGGAGAGAGTTATACTGCTGATATAGTTTTGAACTTTTTCCAGAATAGTGTTCTCTGATACATACGAATAGGTATCAACATGGGACGTTTTTCAATTATGGCTAGTAGCATGGTAGTATACGGCCAGAATTGAATGACAACCTGGAGCAACTAACGATGATGGGAAAAGTCTCCGGCAAACGCCCTAGGGCGAACCTTAGATTTACCCTCAGTCACGCAGCGAAACACAGTACAGTGCTGCTTCACGTCAGTTTTCTGTGAGTCCGTGGTATCAATCCAGTCGAGCCGGCCCATTCATGCCGAAGCGTGGGTCTCCCACGGTCAAAACTGTGTCACTGTGCCCACGTAGGTGTGAACAAAATGTTCTACGCATCATTATCACCGTATATTGTTACGAGAACTTAGATTGAACGTCGATTGTGATATAAGGGTCGCGGGTTTGGTTCCCGTACAAACACTAATGTTTGTTGATGAAGTAGTTATGTACATATTTGTGTTGGATCTGGATTTTTGGTACCTTCGTTTTTCCTGGTTTTCATAGTAGAGCAAGATGGGAAAACCTTAATTTGGGATCAAGGCAATATATTTGATGTTGTCTGAACGTAGTTGTGACCAAGGCAGATTCGACACAGAAATATTAAATCCAAGCAGGGATAGATCGATGGATTGTGTTCAGGGGTGCTTCACTCTTATTTCAGAATTCATTTTCCAATCACTTCGCATTCGTTTTTCTTTCTACTTTCTTAGTCGGTCCCTCAAGTATTGAGGATTGTGACCCCCTACTTTTCAAATTTGTCAGCGACCAATTGTCGCCAGTTGTAATGATCTTGCTCAGCTCTACTCGTATATGCCTCACGGAATGACCTGTCTACTTCAATGAGAGTGTAGGACCATCGGGCAGGTCTACAGCCACGTGGTCTCTTGCTAGTTCTTTTCCCGGTTAGGATCACTCTTTCTATACATTTCGCATTTAGCATATCTAGTATTTTGAATATCATCGGATGGGCAAATAAAATTTTATCGGCCGCCACAAGTTTGACAGCTGGTGAATAAGTTGCTAATATTTATGGCCCGTTTGTGCGTGTTATTGGCTGTTGAGTTTGGGCCGTTTTAATCCATTTCATATTTTAGAAGCGCCTATACTGTTTTTTACATTGAGAGCGATGGTAGCTCAGATGGTGGTCAGCTTAAATCCGAGTATGCACCTCTGGGTTTCTAAATCTATGTCCATATTTCTACCATTATAAATAAATGAATAAAATTATCTCTGCGGTGAGGTAAATCATTGTGAGGATACCTGCACGTCTCGGAGATTTTCTCAACGTACCTACAGTATTGTTTCACGTTTCAGAAACTATCCATAAAGTTCTGGTTTCCTTGCGATTATTTTCCTCACCACCAAGCTAATTGGAGAAATATTCACAGAGGATTGAAATATCCAGAGTAGCATGATCGGATTCGAGCCTGTGATCTCCTTTAGAAGGCGCATTCTTACCCACTGAGCTACCATAGCTCTATATTTATATAACCTCAATCATCACAATCATTTTCCATCTTCAAATGTTTTTTTTGTATAACTTCTTCTGTGTAGCTGTGTGTAGTAGGAAGTTTGTTTTTGCAATGTCCACTATGAAAGGCAAAATAAAGACTCTATTTAGTATATAGTTTAATGAATAAGTACTAGTTCTACATACTAATATTAAATAACATTTACAACAATAAGCATCTATCCAACATTCATTTTAATACAATTTTCCTCTATACAACCCTTATGTACTCTTATACAATTTAACTACTCATCATTATACGTATACCCTGATTATGTTATCTTTTTATATGATCCAAGAATATTTTATATTTCAGTCAGAGCACCAGGATTTCTCTTATCAAATTATTACAAAACAATTATTTTGCCTGCTCTCACTTCATTTCGGGACATTAGTTCTACTTTATACCACTAGATGGCGCTAGGTGTCGATTACATCACGCAAGCGTTTCGTGCTTTCGAATTACCTATAAGCGTTGTCGATGTTACCACTTTATAAACTGTATGGATAATAATCTACATATTATAGTGATATAGATTTCTGTATAAAGATGAGCTCTTTATGTACAAATTACTATAGTCCATTCAGTATTTGAAGGTGCATAGGACAGTTCAAACGTTTCGTATCATGTATCCATCATTCTACAAATAAAAATATTCAGTTATAAAAATCATTAAATTTTTTGTATTCTTTTTCCAAAATAACAAGTATTAATCTTTCTCAATTAATCGGAACAAGAACTTAAAATAGTTATCACTAATAACATTTGTAAAAAACATCTTATGAATTGCATAATGCGCTAATCGGAATTTTTGCTCATAGGGATTGACACTGTTTGTGTCAATCCCTATGAGCAAAAATTCCGTTCGCAATAAATCAGCAATTAGTATGGCGACCATTTCACCATGGAATCACAATTATTGTCTCGTGCAAAATATGTCCGCATAGATTGCATTATGGACCAAGAACTGGCAATTTCACGTGTTGACGAAGGTGGTTCCGACACGTCTAGGGTGATTCTCCGAAATTTGACCTTCCGGTTTCTTCCAGTCCCAATTCACTGGGCTCAAAAATATTGTTCAAATTTGAATTTTAAATTGAAATAAGAACACGTAAAGATACCTACCCTTCTTTCAATTTTAAACTTCTTCTGATTTCAATAAAAACTTCTAATTTGAGCAATATTTTTGAGCCCACGGAATTGAGACGCGAACAAACCGGAAGGTTAAATTTCGGAGAATTGAGTGTTGTTATTTTTCAGATGAATAAGATGCATAATTATTTAATTATTTGTGATTAATTGCGTGTATACCCCTAAGAATTTTTACATATTGTATTCCATATCTAGATAGATTAAATTCATAGATAAAATTTTGATTAAAATTAAAAATCCAACAATTAAAAATTCGCTAAGAGAAAAGGAGCGTCTCACATTCAATGTCAAAATAGAACTCTCCTATTCAACTTCAGATACTGAATGGACTATTATATTCTGAAAACAATAACAGATTTATTCATTTGTGCATGGGTAAATGTACCATCGGGTAATCTCACGCCTTATCACTCTTAAGGTAAGGATCACTTCCACTGCATACGTATGGTTTTCCGATTGGTGACTAGATGTCAAAAACATGGTAAAGAACCACTTTTCTATACAAGATAATTGCCACCAAATAAGAATGTAAGTAAGTAAACATTTTTTGACCACATAAAAGATTTACATAGACAGGACACATAACATAAGCATAAGGAGATTGCACAGTAATACATAGGAAAAAAATATTAAACAAAAACAAATAAAATAAGTTAATATAATCAACTAGTGACCAAGGAAGAAGAAAAGGAACAAATTGAAGTGGTCAACAAGGTCCAATCTCAGCATATGCTGCAGCGGTTTGCAGCCGCTGCCGCGCTGGTTTTCAGTTTGGACCTTGAGTGACTGGCGAAATCAATTTTGAATGTGACAGATAACTGAGAATGTAAAAAATAATCAAAGATAACAAAAAGAAAAGGCAAAAAGAACGAGGATACAAAAAAGCAGTAGTACATAATTTTCTATACATATAATACAGTGATAGCCTTTGTGATGGCAGACCGCGCGCTGAGTGTGCAGCGCGCACGAAATAATGTGACCGGTCGTGTGGAGGTCTGTCAGCTGTCTATGGACGTCACCTTCCAAGCAAAAAGAAAAGCAGATAGAAAAAAAAATGTCCATGGACGCCGTATTTTTTCAGTCACAATCGTAATAAATAAATAAAATTTTATTGAAAAATCGTTAGAACATAAAAGACTCATAATCTACTTAAACCAAGGGAACAAATTTAAGTTTACTGCCTAAACTAGGAATTTCCTGTATCTTTTCTGTCTAAGATACAGGAAAGAAAAGGCGAAAAGAAAAAGGACTTAAATTAACAAATTAATTTTAGCAATAAAACAAAACATAACAACATTAAAATAACTAATAATTACACTAAATCTCGAAATAACCTAATCTAGCGTGATCTAGCGTAGCAATGTTTATATACTTTTAGCAGAATATTCGTAATTAGTTAAGGTTGAGCGCTTTCTGACAAATCTTTCTCTGAAGTGATCAATCGTGGGATTCCCAAATAGTGCCATCTGATTTCGTGACGATTTTTATAGTATAGCTTTTCGTGCAATAATCTTGTACATTGTTTTATTATACGACTCATTACTATCAATAGTATCTCTTTGAATTTACGAATTTGAATATTTTTTTGCAGCATTTCATATTCTCCCTATGAACGTTTAAAATACTTACGTGCTATTGGCAAAGGGTTGTGTTCATCTAACTAAACAAATCTACCTTAAAACAGTGTTCTTATACTTCACTTTAATAACAAAAAATACATTACAAGTAATACATGCACAATCGTTGCAAGAAGTTTAACACAAAATATTTCTGCAAAGTATATTCTCGCTATATTGACCTTATAAGTGTAAAAAATCAATTAGTATTTCAAGCAAATACTATATTAACATTAATTAAAATTTGTGAGTGGTTTACCAAAAAGGACTTCAAGGGAATATAATTGATTTCGAGTAAATGGCGTTTGAAGTTTCGTGTAAAAACAAGTTTCTAAAATTACTTCAGTTCAAAAAAGTCATAAAAAACTATGAGACCTCAAAATATTCTGGAAACAAAGTTAAAAGACCACAAATTGAAAAACCCTAAAAAAGAAAATAACGGTTTCCTTCCAGGTCCCTTTTCGTTGAAGTACTCACATTTATTGTGTTTTGATTTTTTGCAGTTTGTATGTTTAAAAAGAATTGACTCAAAAGCTATTTATCCGTTTAGTAGCAAAGTTTAAATTTGTAATAGTGTTTCATTCTACGGGAAAAAGTAATTTGGTCCACGCACAAAGCACTAGGGGTGGATAGCTATTTCTATTGCCTTTATAGAAGAGCGGTTTCTCCTACGAAAAGGTGCTGTTCCGGTTCCAGGTGATCTTTGCATCTTGCCATCTGAAAATTAAAAGTTTTTAGAATTAATTAATTACTTTAAATATAATCATTAACGTTCAATAAACCTTCGTAGCTAAAGTGGCCCTAAGTTTAACAGTGAAACAAAACATTTTAACCGACTGACGATGCCCAAAAAAAGGAGACTCTAAAAAGCTTGTAAAGTAGTTTTTTCTGCGAAAAAAACTCCCTTCAAAAACCACAAACTAAACAGTGTAAATAATAATTTTTAAAACTTTATACAAACAAATAACATTTTAACAGTTACACTCGATAACCGTGAGTCGGCGCTAATCCCTGTTGAACAATTGATGTTGTATTAAATTACAAGATAGTACTTGGCGCCGACTTCGGGCACCACGCCACCTTTTGGCGTGAAACAATTTTTCGCGTACAAAACGGACCCAACATTTGTGCATGGTTATTTGATAAATAGTATAAGTGTTTGCCGAAATGTTGTATCCCCGAAATTGTTTACAATGGATCCAGTTTAGGAGCTAAAATTAAAATCGATTAGCGTCGCTAGTGTGCCCTACCCGTCACCTTAATCAGACTAACTAACATCAATTCATTTTTAGGGTTCCGTACCTCAAAAGGAAAAAACGGAACCCTTATAGGATCACTTTGTTGTCCGTCCGTCCGTCCGTCTGTCAAGACCCTTTTTCTCAGGAACGCGTGGAGGTATGAAGCTGAAATTTATATCAATTACTCAAGTCTACTGTCCCTTGAAGCTGTGAAAAAATCAAACTTCTAAGCCAACGCAATCAAAAGATACAGCCGTTTATGCCGCAAATTTTCGACACTTGCAAGGGAATCAAAACCTACAGAGTGCTTCCCGTGGACTCAGAATCTTGAAATTTGGTACGAAGCAACGTCTTATAGCATAGATAAAGGAAAAATTACGAAAACCATAAATTTTTGGTTACATCACATAATATATATTTTTTTAATAATTTTAAACTTACTACCCATTTCCTCATAAACGCGTAAAGGTATTAAATTGAAATTCATACCAAATACTTAGGTCTATAATACCTTTAAGCTGTAACAAAATCAAACTTCTATGTCAACGCAATCAAAAGAAACAGCAATTTAAGCTGCATATTTTGAAACTCGAAGGTCAAAACCTAAAGGGTACTTCCAGTCGACCTAGAATCTTGAAATTTGGCATGAAGCAACGTTTTATAACACACATAAAGGAAAAATTCCGAAAACCTTAAATTTTTAGTTACATTACAAAATATATATTTTTTAATAAATATAAACTTATTACTTTTTTCCTCATGAACGCGTAGAGCTATCAAGTTGAAATTCATATCAAATACTTAGATCTAATTGCCTTTAACCCGTGAAAAAAAAAATCTAAGTCAACGCAAAAACGCAAAAGTACAACCATTGATACCGCATATTTTGAAACTTAATAAAAGAACTTTCGCAAGTCCGCTGCAAGGCTAGTATAAGTGTTTCAGTTATATTATAGATAAATGATATATGTTAATATAAAATAAAGGATTACTTAAACGATAAAGAGATGAATGTCTTAAATTTATGCTCCTCCATCTTTCCCCATTGTAATGTTATGAATTTCATTTTGCAATAAAAATACCATAGTTATGACTCGATTGTCGTAATGAACGAACTTTGTAAACCTTGCAGGTTTGTACGGAACCCTCGGTGCGCGAGTCCGACTCGCACTTGGCCGGTTTTATTTATAATTGCTAATATATACCCGTTATTTTTACCTTAAACAGTACGCTCGTTTCCCCACACAAAATGACCAAGTCACGTGACCGACTATGTATGAAAATATGAAAAGTTCAGAATGGTTGGTAAAACACCTTGGAAAGGAATGTTAATATTCACAGATACACGCTGTATATACTGTGATATCGATCAACATTATCTACGATCCCGACACGAGCAGGTGTGTGGAACGAGCGGGGCTATAACAAAACATCCCATAAATTCCCCCAGGTTGTCTGTTCTCAGAATTACTTATTATCTGTCTTTCCGTGGTTCGAATTAGAAAGGTTCATGGGAAATATGCTCAAGAAAAAACATTGTTTACAAAGGTGTTTTTTAATGATTCAAATTACTGAATAAGCCCTCCACCTCCCATGGCCATACCAACACTATGGATATACTGGCCGAATCACGGGAGAAGTGCGCTGATATTGCGTGTTTTTGGGACTCTTGCACTCCACCGCGCACAATGGACAACATTTCATATTTTTAACATGTCCATATTGTTTTTTTATATGAAAATAGACATAAAATGAACAGACCCATATTTTTTCTTTTTTCAAAATTTGTCCATTTTCATGCATAAAATAATTATTGAAATTCTTTTTATTCTAAATAGACGTAAGCGCCAAATGACGTCATCGGACGGTTGAATACAGCGATATTCCTTTGCTTATCATTGTTTTGATAAAAAAAAGGTACTACTGTCAAAGGTAAATAATACTAGTGTCAACATTGTCAACGTCATTCATACATTCAACGTTGACAAGTTGTCTTTTTTTTTTACAGTTACATGTCATGGGTTTGGCATTTCGTAAATTTAAAACTATAATGTGCTAAGCAAAGAAATATTTTACATTCTGCCGTCCGATGACGTCATCTTACGTTTTTTAGTTTTAAATTTTTTTCTCAGTAAATAAGCAATATAAAAAATTTATAAATATATATTCGAGCAGCGGAAAAGTAAACAAAGAATTGGTATTTTTTGTTTCAGAGGTTAGCAATTTTGAAATGTTGTCCATTCTTGACTCCCTACAATTTATCAATCTATATCCTCCTTGTCCCTAGTTTAGCGTTTCTTCCTTTTCTGGGGCCGCAGATGCCACAGAATGGTTCGTAAATCAATATGATCAAATTACTGAACAGTCAATAAATTTTGAAGTGAGATATAAAATATCAATTAATCTTAAACTGAGACGATCCCTGTCGGTCTAGTAGTTTAAGTACCGGGCCGTGACTCGGGGTCCAAGTGGCATAATTTAAAGCCGTCCCGTAGCGAACGAGAATATACCTGTCGCATCCAAACAAAAGAGACACGCGCGTGTGAAAGAGAGAAAACTCCGATTCGGTCGTAACTTTTGCTTTAAATTAGGCCCTCTGGGTTTGATTCCCGGGTCAAGCAGAAATTATGTTTCGAATTTTCTGAACATAACTCGGGTTAGTGATCTCCAAACCGCATTTGGCAAGCGTGGTTATAATGCCTCGTCCTGTCCTAGATGCCATGGCTTAATTTCTTTGATGGAGGCCTGATACTTTACTTAATCTGAAAGTCGGTTTCCACTTAAGAATGAGGTTCCCTTTTTGACATTACAAATTTCAATTTCGCGCGTCTTTGATGCATACTTATTTACGTTATGATTGTTTGATCATGAGAGAGCCACGCTTTGACTCGAATGCTCCGGTTCGATCCGAGTAATACCCATGCCCAACGGAAAACTTGCGTGACGCAGCTCCTATACTAAATTTCGGCGAGTACTTCGAGATCAATTGCATTAGGTGATCCGTCTGACACTGATCATATAAAAAGGTGGTCTTGTATATATAAAATGCAAAAACAAGAAAAAATCCAGCGGGGTAATGCTGCCAGCATTTTGGGGACACTGCCACAGGGACCTATTTTGTATTAACTTTCTTTTTACTTGCTTTTAGCTTAGTTTTTTTTTTGTGATAGGTGGCCGACGAGCAGACAGATTACCTGATGGTGCATACCCGCGACACCAGTGGAGTCACAGGTGCGCTGTCAACCTTTAAGTCGCCCTTACCCTCGGATTGGGCCTCCGGTACCCTCACTCACGCAGCGAAACACAGCACAGTGCTCCTTCACGTCGGTTTTCTGTGAGTTCTAAGTTATTATCTTGAGGTACTAAAGATCCCTTAGGGTTGACGTGCTCCATGAAAATGACCCCTAACAGATAAGATAAGTTATTATCTTAAGTTTTTGTTATTTTGTCCAGTAAATTTATTTGCAGAATAAATAAAAAGAGACATTAGGTTACACATATAAAATTAAAAAAAAAAAAATTAAGTGTGCACGAAGGTCGCCCAAGCCTCAGCCTGAAAATCAGCTCTGCAGTGGTTACTGACTGCTGCAGTAAATACTGAGTCTCCGCCTTGTTGGCCACAAACCAATGTCATGTCCTATTATATTTTGTTGTATTTTTGTTTTTCCATATACTTTGTCTACTGCTGTATGTTATTTTTTTATGACCAATAAACTTATCTTTATCTAAAGACTCTTACTTAGTATGAATTAGTTTCTCCAAAGGTGTGGCACTGATGTCATCATTCCTGAGACTGCCAGCAGCTTCATCATGAGCTCTGGTGTCCACGTTGAGGAGGACGTGGCAACCTCCGCAAGTATAGTAGTGGATGTCGAATCTGGTAACGAAGAGTTGGATTAGCAACATACGAGAAGGCCTATTTTCGAGCACTCGACATTAAAGTCAAGTTATAGATTTGTATCGAAGAATGTATGAAATCTGTAATGCGACTTCAATGTCGAGTGCATGAGAATTGCCCCTTTGTAATTTGAGATATACCAAAAAATTTAATTAAAAATTTTAAAAGCCCCAACGGCGGCCATCTTGGATTTTAAATTTGTCACAATAAATATATTTTGCTACTCAAGCCCTTTTATATGATACCCATATTTTGAGAGTTGTGTTAGAACACACAATTCATAATATATTTGTGATGTCGGCCACCTTGGATCTATTTTTATCGAACATAGCTAAGAACACTTCCCCCTTATTCATCTTTCAAAAAAAAATCAAAACTGGTTCATTTGTTCGGGAGCTACGATGCTATAGACAGACACACAGACACACACACGCACAGACACGTCAACCTTATAACACCCCGTCGTTTTTACCCGACTACGGCAAAGCAAAAGGAGGGTTATGATTTTGACAGGCTATGTATGTATGTATGTATGTATGTATGTATGTATGTATGTATGTATGTTCATCTGTTTCCACGTAACTTCTTAACTACTTATCAGAATTCGACAAATGACATATCATTATAAGCGTCTTGATCGTCCGCTGGTTATAGGCTATATGAAGTTTCACAAAATCTAATGTGGCGCCCTCTAGCGGACAAAACATACAGAGTAAAAAAATAAAGTTATGATAAATATGCCGTGTTTGGTATCATTTGAAAGCGCTTGACTTGTACATTTTGAATATATATATATATTACTAGCACTTGGACACCAAAATAGTACAAATAAAATAAAAGTAAAAAAACTAAAACCCAACTACGACAAAAAACGTCGCTGAAAAAGTATAAAACAAGCCTTCGTTGTCAATTTATGCAATATTCACTATGTAGAGATAAAATTTCATGTTTGGAAAGGCGTAGTCACACGTTAAATATACTACCCTTTGACAACGTGTGACTGCGGATTTCCAAACATGAAATTTTATCTCTACATAGTGAATATTGCATAAATTGACAACGAAGGCTTGTTTTATACTTTTTCAGCGACGTTTTTTGTCGTAGTTGGGTTTTAGTTTTTTTACTTTTATTTTATTGCGTAGGAGGTTAAAAAACTAAGCAAACTATAAATGATTAAACCTTTTTAGGTGGCTATGGAACAACAGATCACACGATCGTAAAAATTGCTTATGTAATACTTATCATGATAGGCATCATTCGAAAAAAAAATTATAGGCGCATAATATGTGTGCGCTCATGTTTTGTTTCTTTAAATAAAATTGAAGTAATATATAGTCTGCGTGTATGCGTGTGCGTGCACGTCATCAAAAGGAATGCAATTATCTGTTGCCTGCCTATCCGGAAAACGCATGCTTGTTTATAAATAAATAAATAATCACTTTATTTCCTCTTCACAAAGGTACACAGATTATAATACATATTTCATACACTGCTTAGTACATGTACATTTATTTACCTTTGTGAGAGACTGGTGTCTATACTAGGGTAATCCCTGTGTGACAGATCGCCAGGCCCTCACCCTCTGACCGGTTTAGGAAAATAAAATGTTACAAAATAGTTTTTGCAAAACTACTACTATTACCAAAAACAGATATTCTAACATTACAGAGTAGGTACGTTAGAATTAAAAAGATTGTAGTGCACTTGTATGGGAGTATGATTATATGTGTGTGAGTGTGCTTGTTAGTATGAATATTCTCATGTGCGTGTAGGTGCATGTGTGTGTGTGTGTGTGTGTGTGTGTGTGTGTGTGTGTGTTTTTCAATGTACCGGTTTGGAAATACCGCTACGTAGAGTTGGTTTCCCAATGGGGAGGTGCGAGGCATGAAATACGCAAAGCTCACGGAATCATACCGCCGCCTATCCAGGTGTTGGATGGAATCCTAGTGTATGGAGTGGTACGGTGATGAAAATACGTGGTAGTAATGCTATTACAATTTTACCTTCTTTCAGCGTGGTAGTTCCTTAAGAGCTCACGATTTGTATTGAACAATACTCCGAAATGACCTGAGCAACTTGTTACCTGAAATGAATTAAATCATGAAGATATTTTTTCGACTGGCTTACAGCTGGTAAGGCCGTCACAATGCAGGCGATGAGGGAGCGTCGCTGGGGTTTGGTCGGTATGCCTCTGGCCGGCTTCTCATTAGGAGAAGCCCCTGCCAGAGTAGAGTCCGACATAACCCGCCTACCCTCGGTTGGTGCATGCACTGTTTATGGGACCAGTGACCATTGATAGTGTATGCGACCTGCGCAGTTGTCATCTGATGCGACCGAGCGGGTGAGCAGGTTGCGGATAGCTCGCCCTCCCCCACTCCCACCTCTTTTCATGAGGACGGGAGAGGGTGTCACGTTGACCCCGGACAATAGATGGCTGCTCCAAAACCCAATCCCAGGCTAGGAGCATTCCTGTTAACCTCAATCCCATGCTCCCCTCCCCATCCCTCCCAATCATCCCCACCCTAATCACCGCATCCCTCCCCTCTTTTCCTGGAGGAGGAAACCTCGTCTCCAAAAACCCCAATCCAAGGTGTCATCCGATCCGTGCCGATGGATGCATGGCCGAGGGGATGCTCGGTCGCGAACGGAGGGGCCTCGAAACCAGGCGAAATCGAGGTCTATTTAGCCTTACCCCTGCAAGCGGGGCTCTGCAGGGGTGGACCTTTACTTCCCTAGCTTCTTGTGGGAACTATATGGATATTGTAGACATAATAGACGACCATTTAAATTCTACCGAAGAGGTACTAGGTACCTCCGAGGCTATGCTCCTTGGCAGCGATACTGAGGAGCATACGAACACTGCCGGAGCACCTGGGACTGAGGGACCAGGTACTTCCAATGCAGAGTCGACCCCTCTGGGCGCAAAGCACCAAAGGGACACGTCGACCAAGGGGCCAGAGAGTAAACCCAGGGTTAAGCTCTCTGGAGCTGATAGAAAACTAATATATCGGCTTGTAGCGAAGGGTATGACCTTCGAGCAGGCGCTAGAACTGCGCATGAGTGAAAAGGCCAAGCAGAGGACCCGAGAGGAGGGGGAAACGAGGGAGCGGGCGTCAAAGCGCCCTCTCAATACCTCGTCTACCTCGAATCAAGGTAATCCCACCAAGGCACCGACACTTGGCGAGCCTTCCACCTCGAAGCCTACCTTTAAGGAGGTTACTGGGTCCGTCACGTGCGGCTTCATAGACGCCCTGGGTAAAATTGACCAGGGGAGGGTCGAAATGCTCCAAGGTGCTATCTTGGAGTGTATTGACACCTCAGACGATGGTGACGGCCCCAGCTTTATTGAATGCAAACCGCGCTCGGGTGGCATCCTTAACAAAACACATAACCCCCCCCTTCGTAAAGAAACAGACACAACCTAGGCACCTATATATAATCCTATCCCATTCCTCCGTCTTAGCTAAATTCCCTAACCCTTCCCCTCCCAGTCCCCCAAAACAACACAATGATTAAGGCGATACAAGTAAACCTCCAGCACTCAAAGGCAGCCACAGCTGCCCTTTGCCAAAGATTCCTCTCTGAGGACCTGGACATCGCCTTGATCCAAGAACCGTGGGTGAACAAAACCACGGAATGGGGCTAAACTCGGCAGGTAAGATATTAAGTAACTCCTGCGGAGTGAGGCCAAGAGCATGCATGCTCTTCAAGAGAGATATAAATTACCTCCCGATCCCTTCGCTGTGTACAGACGATGCTGTTGTAGCGTATATAGACCTCCCCGGGGGGAAAGGTGCAGAGACACTCATAGTCAGCTCCATGTACCTACCCGGAGAGGACCAGGATCCGGTGAACAAGGTGACACCGGTAGTGGAATATTGTCTGGAGAGAGAAACCCAGCTGCTGGTGGGTACCGACTGCAACTCCCACCACACATCATGGGGCAGCTCCGACACGAACGCAAGAGGTGAGTCCTTGTTTGACTACTTGCTCACCAACAATCAATTTGTTCTTAACGTGGGTAGCAAACCAACCTTTACCACACGTTCTAGGCAGGAAGTACTAGATATAACATGGTGTTCAGGTAATCTCGCACACCGAGTAACCAATTGGCACGTCTCAGATGAGCCGTCCTTGTCCGACCACACCCATATTAGGTACGACATACTATGCTCGGGAACAAAGGAACCGAACACGTACCGAGACCCCAAGGGAACAGACTGGGAGGGCTTTAGGAACTCCCTTAGGTTATACCTTGGAGATTTTAAATACATTAAAACTGTGGACCAAGTGGAAGCCGCAGCAGAGGACTTAGGCAGAAGCCTAATGAAAGCGTATCTAGAAAATTGTCCTCTTAAGACCACTAAGAGCAATAGGAACGCGCCTTGGTGGAACAAAAACCTGGAGCATCTGAGGCAAAAGGCCCGTGCCTTATTTAATCAGGCAAAAAAAGACAAGAACTGGGATGCTTACAGGAAGGCGCTAACACGCTTCAATAGGGAGCTCAGGAAAGCAAAAAGGAGATCCTGGCAAAAATTTTGCGGGTCCATCAAAGACACTGCCCAAGCTGCCAGGATCCACAAAATATTAGCCAAGACACCTGAATCCCATCTAGGCCTGCTAAGGAAAGCGGACGGATCTTTCACGGAATCCCCGGAGGAAACACTGAGACTGCTTGCTCAAACGCACTTTCCGGAATCCGTGTACATTAATAACGAAAGAGAACTCCATGACAGGAAGTATCCAGACAGGAGACCGCGGAATGAAGACTGGAGGAGAGCTTCCGTTATTTTTCGTCCCCAACAGATAAGTTGGGCCATTAGGAGCTTCAAGCCTTATAAATCTGGTGGGGTCGATGGTATTTTCCCGGCTATATTGCAACGGGGCGAAGATATCATCATCTCAACGCTGATAAAACTTTACCGTGCAAGCTTTGCTTGGAGTTATCTGCCATCAGCGTGGACTCGGGCGAGGGTCACTTACATCCCCAAGGGAGGGGACAAAGACAAATCACAGCCCAAGTCCTACAGACCGATAAGTCTCACCTCATTCCTACTAAAAACGATGGAAAAGGTGTTAAACAGTCACATCAGGGCAACATACCTCGTTGAAAAACCCCTGAGTGCAAGACAACATGCCTACCAAACAGGCAAGTCCACGGAAACGGCACTTATTGATCTAGTGGACAGAATTGAGAAAGCCATAGAAGACAAAGAAATTGCACTCTGTGCCTTTCTCGACATCGAAGGGGCTTTTGACAACACCAACTTCGATGTTATAACACGTAGCATGGTGAATCGTGGAATCGACGATACCACCACCAGATGGATGGGATCCATGCTACAAAATCGAACTGCAACAACAACGTTGATGAATAAAACTCTTCATTATAGAGTGACCAGAGGGTGTCCACAGGGCGGAGTCCTATCACCCCTTCAATGGTCATTGGTTGTTGACAGTCTCATCTGTGAGCTCAATGAAGCCAGATTCCTGACTCAGGGTTACGCAGATGACATAGTAATAATGGTCATAGGAAAATGTCCGAGCACCATTTCCAGTCTTATGCAAAGGGCCCTACGAATAGTAGAAAACTGGTGCACAAGACACGTGCTAACAGTCAACGCACGGAAGACGGTCTTAATCCCGTTTACCAAAAGAAGGAAACTAGAGGCGCTTCACGCCCCAACACTTCTTGGTACGAAGCTATGCTTGTCCAACGAGGTCAAATATCTCGGAGTCTTTCTAGACCAAAAACTAACATGGAACAAGCATCTCGACTACATTACTAGAAAGGCAAAAATAGCGATGGGGGCAAGCAGTAGGTTGGTGGGGCTAAAATGGGGGCTACGGCCCAAGGCCGCACTCTGGATTTATAAAACCATAGTGAGGCCGATCGTCACTTATGGCTGCTGTGTGTGGTATAAGAAGACGCACCAACTCAACTGCGTGGAGAACCTCAGCAAAGTTCAAAGAACAGCCTGCCTTATAGCCACTGGCGCTCTTTCGTCCTCTCCCTCTGCAGCACTGGATGCCCTCCTGAACATTCCACCTCTGCACATTCACGTGCAGATGGAAGCGAGGATGGCCATTACGAGAGCAAAAATCAGAGGAAGGACGAGATGGCAATCTAGGGTCATAGGTAACCTCTACAATGAACTAATGAAAATTCCGGTCATGGATATGCCCTCTGACTCCATGATCCGTGAATACCGCTTCGATAAGCGGTTTACAGTCTTGTTACCTAGTAGACAAGACTGGGAGGCTGGAACTCCCGGAAATGTTAACCAGAATGACATCGTTTGGTATACGGATGGTTCCAGGAGGCAAGGCGTATCCGGGGCGGGATTTTGTAATGATCGCTTCAGAATACGCAAATTCGCCAACCTGGGTCGCTATACCACAGTGTACCAAGCAGAAGTCTTCGCAATTATTGGCTGTGTCCAAGAGAGTCTGCAAATGAATCTCCAGAATAAGAAGATATTCATCTTCTCAGATAGTCAAGCTGCCCTCAAGGCGTTAACATCCTGTGAACTTGACTCCAAACTCACTAGCGAGTGTGTCCTGCTCCTAAACCAGCTTGGCAATGCAACATCGTAAATCTGATTTGGGTACCGGGACACTGCAATATCAGAGGCAACGAAGTCGCTGACGTGCTAGCAAAGGCCGGGGCAGAGAGCCCACTACTCGGACCGGAACCAATAAGTGGCGTTCCAGCCAGCATGGTCAGGTTCGAGTTAAAGAGTGGGAGCATAAGCAAAGCACTGAATATTGGAAAAGACTACCTCGACTAGAACAGTCTAAGGCGTTGATACAGGCGTTCGATCAGAGACGAGCTGTAGAAATAATAAAACTGAGCAGAGGACATGTTAGGGCACTCACTCGGACCCTCACAGGGCACTGCAAATTAAATAAGCACCTGCACAACATGGGCCTTTCAGATACCAAAATCTGCAGGTTCTGTCGCGAGGACGAGGAAACGATTATCCACGTCCTCGGCGAGTGCATAGCGCTGCACCGGTGCAGAAGCCGGCACCTGGGAGCACACATGATCTCAGCAGACGAGATCAAAAGCTCCCCATCAGCTCCATTCTCGGGTTTATCCTGGAACTGGAGCTACATGAGGTGCTGTAATAGGTTACGGGGCTGCCACAATAGATCATCTACTGGTCGCAGTGGCTATGAGACGCAGGGCTCACCCCATTTCTAACAAATAATAATAATAACCCGCCTACCCCCCGGCAGGGCAGGGCGCAAAAGGCGGCATTCCCCAGCTTCGAAAAAGAAAAAAAGCCCGTCACAGTGTCAGCACATTTTTTTAATGCTAGGGGCGACAAACGAGCAAGCATTTCACCTGATGGTAAATAATCAACACCGCCTAGAACATCTGTGTAATAAGAGATCGCTAAATCCTACGCATTAGCGATACCCCTACGGGTACGCTCTTGTCTTGATGTTCCCTAAGTCACAATATATTTTTCTCAAAACTGTACTGTGTCAGATTTCGAAATACTTAAATAAACGACGAACACCCATATCCATCGGTGAAATTTG
>JADPWL010003050.1:0-40001 GCA_019059595.1 Marasmia exigua
CAACCATATTTGAAAAACCGCCTAAAGCCGTCATACTGAGGTGACTTGCCTGGTGATGTTCTTTCTCTACCGCATCCGTTTAGAGATGCATTAAAGCTGCGCCAGAGCCGGTTATATCTCTTTCACATTCTGTAACGTTCTTTTCCGAAAGTGGCACATTCCGTTTAAATCGTGCGCTTTTTAGTTCCATGGAAATACCCCATAGTATCCGTAAATGTATCTTGATTAGAATGTCAGCTATTGATGTTACAGAAAAATGACCATTAGGTCTGTAGAAATAAAATCTATGTAATGAAACTTGGTTAAAATGATAAACCTTATGTCTATTCAAATAAGGGTCAAGTGACAGCTGTCATACTATGATTAGTAGTAGTGTATACTCCGTAATAGCTTGATAGCTATTACGGAGTATACAGACCGACCAAGATCAGAAGACACTTCAGTGATATTGACATAGAACGCTGTACCTACAGTATTTTATCTATGGGAAAATGTCAAAAGCACTGACACTAATTGTAAGGAAACAGCGTCAGTTCCGACTTTTATCACGCGCCCAATAACCGTGATTGGGTATCCTTTGATAGATGGGTCAAACACTTCTTTTTTAACTTATTGTATCTCGTCTGCAGCCTACATTAGTATATGAAAAAATTACCAAAGTGATTTGAATGAATGAATGTATGAATGAATGAATGATAACTTTATTTGGCACAATAAAAAACAAGGAAACTTAATAAGAAACAAAACCTGGACATAAATAATGACGAAAAGTAGGACAACATTATCCCTGTAGGTGCCAAACAGGCGGCCGCTCATCTATAGTCGGTGCTGATCCATGAGACCAACCTCGACGCTGGTTTTCAGCGACTACCATTATATTATTGTGCATCTGTTCCATATCCATGCATGCATGCATGCATAATTGAGATTGAGACAGAAAAAAAAGAAACAGGTAATTGAACAGATTCGCAATATGGGGGCAGATAGATACAAAACCAATACAAAAAAAAATACAATTTACAAAAATAAAAAAAAATGAATGAAAGACGCATCAATACTATACACTATTAGCGGATCACATACTATTATGTAATAAGGCCAACCAAGATCAGAAGACACTTCAGTGACATTGTTTTTTCTAACCGAGAATATGTCAAAACAGCATTTACTCCCGACCTCCGCCACGTGCCAAATAACCGTGATCGGACTTAAAATCACATTTCTATGATTTATTTTAATAATTATATTATGTGTGGTAAAAGGTACTAAAGCTTATGAATAAAATTTTATTTAAAAAGCCTAGGTTTTTTGATATTTTTGAGCCACATAAGTGACACAGGACGTGAAAAAAAATGTGTATGACCCTTATATGTGATACCCTTTGCTCCGGGAAACTGTCCCAATAATAGGTATGTCAAATCAGTACACAGAATATATAAGCGTGTAACTAAGTACTCTCAAACGAAAGTACACTTTCTGTTTCTTGGTTCGACAGAACATCAATAAAACAAGTTCAAAAATTTAACAACTTTGTTTGCTCAAAACCAACTGGACAAGACTCACGGCGAACAATGTGATTCTGAGAGTTTTTCCGCAAAAAACTTCTACATTATTCTGGACTCGAAATCTGACAATTGAATCCAAGGTGAGCCGTGCGTTGCTTTAAACAGCCCTGCCTACATAGGGTGGCCTGAAGAGACACATAAAAATGTCAAATATCTAAGTTCAGGTTAAATAATTTAAGTAAAAATGCTGTATCTACAATCTCTTCATCGTCGATGGGGGCTATCTTATGACAAAAATCCGTGAGACGGTCAAGTATGTCCGTGTAAAAATTTTATTGAAAATTAAAAAAAAACCCCGATACAATTAAAGCTCTTTCATTTGATACCTATATTGACACAGTTGGAACAACAAATAGGTTATTCGTCATTTTCTGACGGCGGCCATCTTGGATTTGAAATTTTTCACTATTAATATATTCTGCTACTCAAGCCCTTTTATATGATACCCATATTGTGGGAGTTGTGTTAAAACATAAAATCCAAATCTTTGTGACGGCGGCCATCTTGGATCGACTTTTATCCAACATAGCTAAGAACACTCCCTCCTTATTCATCTTTCAAACAAGAAAAAATGAAATCAAAATCGGTTCATTTGTTCGGGAGCTACAATTCCATAGACAGACACACAGACACGTCAAATTATCTGAGGGTTATAAAACTCAATCCAGTGATTTGGACCCGATTCCAACAAATGTGCAACTGCGATTGCTGATTTCTGTTTATCGTTGTTTTTGACTTCTTTTACGAGTTCCTTTATTTGGCATGAGATGGTGCGTTTAGTTTGGCTGAATACGAAGTACCACAACTGCAGTCAACCTTTTAGACTTTTTTTTTTGTTTTTCTAATGGAAAGCTGTCTTTGGGCGATCGCAGATAGGATAAGATCGCAGAGAAGATAGGTATATTTTTTATACTGTTAAAGTTGGATTATAAATCCAACTGTTCGCCATCTAGCGTTATAGATTGTGTCTCCGTATATCTTGTTTTTAAGTCTTGTATGGTGTGCACATGTGTTTGCGCACACGTCATTTCTGTACCATAATATATATTTGACGGGACGTTTGGAGTGGACATTGAACGTGGACGTTGAAGTGGTAAAGATAAAAGATTTATTTCCATACATAACACTCATGAATGTCAAATTAGGTAAGTACATAATATCTACCGCTGGTTCGGAATGTCGATTCCTACTGTAGTGTAGTAGTGAAGCTGCCTCTGATGTAAGGGTTTCAGGTTCGATGCTCGCACAGTACAAACAATTTTGTGTTCATGATCATGTCTGTTTGTGTTAGTTTGGGTGTTTTCTATGAAATATAAGTATGCATTTACAAAAGAAAAGTATTATGAATATATAAGTATTTGTAATCCGCTGTTGGTTCTGATATCAGTAACACAGGTGCTTGAGCTACCTATCTCTAAGTCACATCAATGTATGTGATATTGTGAATATTTCTTTATTCGTACATGGTTGACACGTAACCAAATCGGTCGGAGAAAAATATTATTATGAATCAGTCAATGAGTAAAATATGATTAAGGACCAAAAACATAAATTGATCACGTAGACTCAACAGGAACAAAATTACATTCAGATTTTAAATTACTACTGCATCGCACACGTTCACCGAATTGTATTTTTATTCCATTAAAGTGAAAGGCGCAGCCTGAATACGGGCGCATGCGACGAATTTTAAATTCCACCCCGTTTTCTTAACACGCCGACTGAGGGTAATTTGAATTTATATTCTTGTTGTCACAGTTACTGGTTTAGCTTAATTTTTCAATGCCAGTTTATGCTTGGAAAATTTAACAGTGGTTACGGGTTAAATGTTTCGCGAGTTTAGACCACTGAATCACAGAACAGATATGAGGTAGCTATTTTGGTGGGTTGGGTTTTGACATAACAACTCGAGATTTGGGTTGTCAAACTCTATGTTTTAAAGGCGTATAGGTACATGCACAAGAAAACGCACCTTTTAAACGGAATGTAGAATTTTTGGAAAATAAACGTCACAGTGTGAAAGAGATCCAACCAATTAAGCACCTTCCCAGGGTGTGTGGGACTCCCAGAAGTTTACCCACTAAAAACCCAGCGCTCGCTGTTGGTTTATAGGCGAGGCCTACGGTGACTCAACAGTCCATTTGACCTCGCCTACGGCCAACGTCTGCCAGACCAAATAGGCAGGTCGCCTCAGGGGGGTGCTATAATAGGACCCACTCATTAACTTTAAAAATTCGCGCCCGCGTGCAGCGCGTCATTCTCCCCATGTGGTGTCTCATTATGGGACAGCCGGTGCCCCGCACCTACCACCCGAGACCTTCCAGACAGGGGGGCGTTGTTGTGACGAGCTCCTCTACTGGCGCGTCCGCCCCGTCCGCGACGAAGCCGGAGTGAGAGCGGATCTCGCTCCCTTTCCCGCTCTGCAGTCTCATTCTGCAACATCACCTCCTCACAGAAGGAGGCTGCTGCCACCCAAGCACTCTCGCTACTAACATCTTCTCTAGGACGGTCGGTATCCAACCAGCCCTGACACAGCTTTAATGCATCTCTATACGGGTGCGGTAGAGAAATAACGGCACCCAGTACGTCACCCCAGTAGGGCTAACATGCGCACCACGAGATAATTTTGTCTACACTCGTATTCGCTAGTTGCTTCTCGTTCACCAGACTGAGCGATGAGCGGGATAGAAGGATGCGCTCGCACGGACGAGAGTAGACAACATTTTGGCGCGGAGCGCATGTATGAAATTTGACAGCTAAAAACGAGATATTTGTCGTCGTAGAGGACGACGACGAGCTCATCCTTCTATCCCGCTCATCGCTCAGTCTGGTGAGCGAGAAACAACTAGCGAATACGAGTGTAGACAAAATTATCTCGTGGTGCGCATGTTAGCCCTACAGTACTAATGGCTTCGTCCGGTTTTTCAAGTATGGCTTTCTATGAAAAGGCGCAATTTCTAGTCCCATGTTTGAAGGGGGTTTGTTACTTTACGAATAGCGATTGAGGTATAGACTTAGGATGCCGCCTGTTTGGGATGTCAACTTTGTCACCTATATGTTTCACAAATTATTATTTATTACGCGCAGTGGAAGACTTGTACTTTATTTATATAACGGAGGCTGGTCGAGCTCTTCGTAATCAGATAGGTTGTGCAAGATGGCATTATTGGAATTAGATCCCACAATTCATAAATCAAAATCACTTCCGAAGTCTCAAGCGTTTATTGAACAAACTATCAATATTCAATGCGAAGGAAAACAAAGATCAAGCGGAAACGCGGCAGGTTCGGCATAGCGATGATCATCTACATTCGTCTGCATTTGTTCACTGCGCGAACCCACAGTCCGTTCTGCGATCACTACCATCAAATCCTATCACAAAATCAAAGCAAACACCAACTTTTACTAAGAAAACACACACTGAATACCTCTAGCGATTCCCGCGTGTCTCAAGCCAAACGTCAAACTGACAGCTCGCAAAATTGAAAGTTAATGGCAGTGGAATAACCAAAAAGTATTAATCCATCGCTATGCCGACTCTGCCCAAGGAAGTTCCTTAACGTTTCCAAACATGATAGAGGGCGCCACTGTGCTGACGCTCCGACATATATATGTAGACGTGTATAACAAAGATTCAGCTTAGCTTAGCTCAGTTCAAATGTTGGCAGCGCACTTGAGACTCCACTGGTGTTGCGGTTGTCCATGGGTGGCGGCAATCGCTTACCATCGGGTGTGCCGTCTGCTCTTCTGTCACCTATTTCATAAAATAAATATCATGCTGTCTCTTTACTTATACTTTTATTTTATGATAGATACCTATCTCTGTGATTACTGCATTCATATGAAATTTTAATTTTAATTTGATTTGATTTCAATATAATTTCAAATTTAATTACTAACAATAGGCCTTAAGTTGATTGTTACTACACTTATTATATGGATGCGACCTATCGGAATTAAATGTTAATTTTTTTTTATTTATTTATAGAATCGCCTAATATAATAGCAAATGAGTATGCAAATACAGATTTCTCAAATCTATGTTATTTACAAATCTACATATTTTTATCAATAGCTCAGTGGTAAGGGAAAATATCGTGTAAAAACGATTTAGTTAATTTATTTCCCCTATAAGCGCTGCAAAGGTCAGACGGCATTTGCTTTAATATCAATGAACTTGATCATCAATAGGCCGTGTGATGCCCGGCAGAGTAGAATAGGCCACCCTCACTCTTACCGAGGTGTCGTAAAAGGCGACTAAGGTAAAGCTGCTGGCATGATCATCAGCACCCAGAGAAGGAAAACTCTGCATTTATATCAAAACCCTCGCCAACCCGTCTGCCAAGCGTGGTGAGTATGGCAATTACCCCTCATGTGATTGAGGGAGGCCCGTGCCCCAGCAGTGGGGACTTAAATGGGCTGACGATAATGATGATCATCAATATAAATGTATTTAATATTATTGACTGCCTCGGTGGCGTAGTGGTTAGTGGGTCACACTCTAAGGCGACGGCTACTGCGCAAGAGGTCACGGTTTCGATCCTCGGGTCGGGCCAACAGTTTGGATCTTAGTTTTCGGTAAGAAATTTTTAGTATCAGCCCGGAGTCTGCAAGTTGGCGGTCTTGTACCCCCGTGCCTCGGAAAGCACCTTCAGCCGTTTTTCCTGCGCCCAATCCCTCTCCGGACGTGTCACGCTGGTGTCCCATCAGAATATGAGGTTAAGGGAACAGAGAGGGTTTGCGCTCACACTTGAGCATTACAATATATCATGCGTACGCGGCTGATTGTTGAGATTGGCCACCGTAGCCGTAATCGGTTGGAAGATATTATCATTGAAGATTATGATAGTGATTCGATGATGGTTTAAGCGTCCCCTAAAACGAAAAAAAGGATCTAAGCATTTTGACAGCGTTTAAATTAAACATTAGCAAAAAAGATACCGAAACTTCTTACAAAACATTACTTCCAGAAGTGCAAAAGTAGATTTCTGTGGGAAGCCAAATACCACACAATACAAAAGAAAACCGTAAAGTTAGTTAGCGTTTATTTCAAATAGATATTAATTTTTGATACAAACTGCGAGGTAAATATATTAAGTACGGATTCGACCAACCTTAATCCTATACTAAATTTATAGTATAGCGCTGTCATTCTGTACAAATTTGACGTTATACCATTAATTGATAGATTGGATTTGACTGACCGGATGGCGCAATTGGTAGTGACCCTGCCTCTTACGCCAAAGGTCGTGAGTTCGATCCCACCCTGGACAAACATTCGTGCGATGAACACTTGTGCTTGTTCAGAGTCTGGGTGTAATATATGTATTTAAGTATATATTTGTCTTCCTCTGTTGCCTGATATCTGTAACACAAGTGCTTAAGTACTTAGTACGGAATCAGGTCAACCTATGAGATGTTGTGAGAATTATTATTATTTTTTGTAAACATTTTTTTGTCTCAAAATGGTTGTTAAAAACATTTTGGTGTTCATACTGGACTCACGGACGTAGGCCAAGTGAGCCGCAGCTTCTGTTATTGGGTTCATATGACTTGCATCGTCCTGCAGGAACTTACGAACAATACGACACGTGTTCTGGATAGCGGCCTTTTGCATTGTCATGTATATATTTTCGGGTACATCGAGCATTCGTAAGGCAGTCAGAATGTGTTTTGGAATTACACCAGTGCTAGACAACACCAACGGCAAGATGTACACTTTATTCATATTCCAGATTTTAATTATCTCCTCTTTTAATTATATATATTTATGTATTTTCTCTGTAATTGTTTTATATAAATTATGCGTATTTGGCACTGCAACATCTATTAAATAAATTGTCTTTATCTGTTGTCAATCAAAGTTATATCAGGTCTATTGTTGTGTATAGTTCTGTCTGTCAATATTGCTGTGTCGTAGTACATCCTGTAACTGTTGCTCTCGGTTTCGGAGTGTATTGGTAGTATGGGATGGGTTTCCCAGAGGTGAGTTTATGTTTATAAGCTAATTTTTGGAGTATAATATTGCAAACTTGGTTGTGGCGGTGAGTATAGTCTGTTTGGGTAAGATTTGGGCAAGCACTAGTTATATATTGAATTGTTTCAGATTGCCTATTGCATTTTCTACACTTGTTTGTTATCAGAGTATGGTCTTTAAGTATATATTTTTTGTAATTTCCGGTGTTTATTATTTGATCTTGGATAGCAATTATAAAACCTTCTGTTTCTGGGAAGAGGGAACCTAATTTTAAAAAATTATTACTAGCTATTGAATCTACATGTGGTTGTGCAAGATCGTGGTAATGTCTTCCGTGTAATTCTTTTCTTCGCCGTGCTGTTGCTTTTTGGATTTCATGCTCTTCTCTGCTAATAAACTGTTTGTCTTCAAACTCCAATTTCTCCAAAGCATAAACACAGTACAGTGCTGCTTCACGCAAAAACATAATTTTATTTTTTGCATAGTTTTTATGAGATTTCAGCTGTGTTTTTCATATTGGAAATCCCGATAACTGAGCCCTAGTTATGTGTTTCACAATAAGTAAATAAATCTGGACCGTAGCAGCAGACATAATTGATTATTAGCATACTTGATGGTATTTATTGTGAAATATATGATTTTAAACTTTCGCTTTGCATTATACAAATAATTAATGTACACGGGACAAAACGCGGTTATTATTATATGTAAGTACATACTCGTAGTAGCATATACTCACAGCTTGACGTTTCGACCGCGTTACAACGGTCGTGGTCACAAGCGGACTGGAGGTGCGCGGCGTCGTCTGCTACGCTCGGCTTGTGAATCTTCGGATACCCTCTCATTTTTGTTATTTACACTGCCACTAAATAAAACGCGGTCGAAACGTCAAGCTGTGAGTATATGCTACTACGAGAATGTACTTGCATATAATAATAACCGCGTTTGTCCCGTGTACATTAATTACTTATTGTGAATTTGAAACTTTATAGTTTTAAATTAAGTTAGAAGTTCCTCACTGCGTTTTGCTTTGCTTTGACATAAGTTAAGCGCCGAGCAGAAACTTGTAATTTATAAAAGAGAATGTCGCGGGAACTTGCTAGTTTCCTAATTCCATGTTTTATTTATAGCAAAGAAAATAAAATGTCTTTTAAAGATAGTACTAAAAGTCTCAAGAATTTTGAGGTTCGTTGATGATTTTATGTTCTCAAAGAAAAATACCATTTATTTCTTACTTCTGGCAATTTAAGATGTAAATGATTATTCTTCCAACTGATTACGGCTACGGCGGCCAATCTCAACTGATCAGCCATGTACGCAGGATATCTTATAGTGCTTAAGTGTGTGCGCAAACACAAGTACACTCTCTATTCCCTTACCCTCATATTCCGATGGGACACTACTGTTACACGACCGGAGAGGGATCGGGCGCAGGACCAACAGCTTAACGTGCTTTCCGAGGCACGGGGTACAAGACCGCCAACTTCCAGACTCCAGTACTGCCACTAAGAATTTCTTACCGTAAAACTTAAGTAAAAATGTTTGGGCCAACCCGGGGATCGAACCCGAGACCTCTTGCGCAGCTGTCTTTAAAATGCGACCCACTAAACACTGCGCCACCGAGGCAGTCAATAAAAATTATTACAAAGTAATTTTATGTATGAACATGTATGCTTGATACTGATTTGAAAAACCGAAAAGCACATGTTGTACCAATAAGTATATGTGTGCTTGATACTGATTTGAAAAACCAAAAAGCACATGTTGTACATTTTAAATGACGGTTTCATATTAATATTTTTATATGTAGCACTTATTTTACTCATGTCACATAATATAATATACACCGTCATTTATTTATCGTTAACATCCCGAAAACTACACAATAGGCATCGCGAATAAAGACCATTTAGCATGTTAGATCAACAAAAATAAGCGTGGAAAAAATCGGATGTTCCATACAAAATTTAATTTCCACCCGGTGATAATGTAAGATAAGATTAAATAAAAACATGATTTGTTCAACACACACGACACACAACTGTACAAATAAATAAAAAAACAAAATAAAACAACACATAAAACACAAAACACACGTGAATAAAAACCTACAAGTTGAAATAATTCGGCCGGGCAATATTTATGTATACTTTGTGTCCAGGTGTGTCGCGGTGCCTAAAAAAGAGGAGCTCACTCAGCTAAAGCCACGACTTAAGGAAGGGGTAGGTACCTTCCTGTAGGCCATGGCGCCGCGGTATTATGTGAGCCCTGATTGCTATGACGCACGGACGGTATAAATACATTTAATGTATGAAGCAGCAGTTTTTTTTTTCGCTTATTTTGTTGATCTAACATGCTAAATGGACGATATTCACGATACCTATTATGAGGTTTTCGGGATGTAAACGATAAAAAAATAATAGTGTTTAAGTGTCCTTGTTTTTTATTGTGCCAAATAAAGCTATCATTCATACATAAGAAACAACAAATTAAGTGACTTAAATAAGTCGTACGCATTCTACCGTCTTCACAAAATATCTCACAAATAACGTCAACAGGAAAACCTTACACAAGAAAAATAAATTTAACCAAAAGATTAAAGATAAGGTTGTAATGAGGGACCCAGATAAGAACTCTTGGGTAGTGATACCGAAATTATTATATCGATATAGATAGTTTGCTTTAGCAAATCCATATCTATAACGTACAATATTACAGCAAAATTCACAGAAATATTTATTAAGTCTAATAGTAATAGTAATATGTACCTCACATAGAATTGATAGAGCAGTCATCATCATCGTCAGCCCATTTAGTCCCCATTGCTGGGGCACGGGCCTCCCTCAATAACATGAGGGGTAATTGCTATACTCACCACGTTTGGCAGACGGGTTGGCGAGGGTTTTGATATAAATGCAGAGTTTTCCTTCTCTGGGTGCTGATGATCATGCCAGCAGCTTTACCTTAGTCGCCTATAAAGATAGAGCAGTAATTTCAGCTTAAAGTCGTCATAAAACTCAACATACTAAGAAGGCATCTGTCGTCTTGATCCCTCTATGCACATAATATGGTATCAGTTTCAGTATGGGTTAAAAAAGAAACTTTTAGGTATTTGTTTTTAATAATAAAAAAAATATTATACCTACATATAATTCCCGAACGTGTTCCAAGAGTCATCCTGGGCTTAAAAGTTACCTGTTTCCGTAACCAAAAATAATTAATAAATCAGGAATACAAAACTGGAAATAGCAAATCGCAATACCAGTTACAAGCAATGAAGATTCTGATTCTGATAATGAACATTCATGACCATTGTCTCAATAAACCTTATACACACCGATGAAATCTATCGACAAGGGCGTGTAGGCATCACTATTCCTGCGGGACCCTGAGGGTTTACAGCCTAGAAGTATTTATAATTAGCACTTTGTCGGAATTCGCACTATTCCCTTTTTGCCGGTCGAAATTAAGCGGCAAAGTTACTGTAGGTAAATTTTAAGCCGCGAAATTAAAACGACCAAGTTACGGTTCTTAAGTTCTTAGTCTACGGGGAAGTTCACTTAGAAGGGTTCCTTAGAGATAAGGGTTGGAGATATTTAAATTATATTTTTGGGGTCAAGTGATTTTGTGAATGAGGAAGGTGAATGTAAATAATTTTCTGAGAATTTCGTTTGTTACTGTACTGTCTGGAGTTAGTTTATTTTTGGCTACAAATTCTGATTTTTTTTATTTAAAATAAAGTCGAGATTATTGTGCTAGTTAAAGTATCTTTCGATGGCCTCACGGAAAACCTTCGTGAGACCTCATTGAGTAAGGTGTGGGGGGGGGGTCCATTGGCATTGCACTTGTGAATAAAGATGGGCTATACTAGGTAAATTTGATACTCCTTGGAGGTGGTCAGCAGGCGCATGGTACTGGGGTACCAGAGCCGATATTGCACCGGTTGCCTTCAGTGCTAGGTTGCTTGCCCTCAGCTGTCCCTAACGCCCCCCAGCTCGCCCTGGAGGGGGGGGGGGGGAGGGCGCAGTGTCCTACCCGCCGTCTAGCCGAGCTCCGTCCGGGGGGTCATGCACATGGCTTCGTGCCCGTCACAACGACCCCCCACTATGGACGATGAAAGGGTGCCCAGGGGTTTTAGTCGTCATGCGGGGGGAGTCAATTTGTGTAACGCATTTCTCCTGGGTGAAAAAAAAAGGTAAATTTGATACTAGGTGCCCTTACTCCGAGTATCTTATACAACCATAGTATGAATAATGCAATTTAAAATTGAATTTTAATGTTTCTTGCTGGCTGTTGATTGATATTTCCCTCCCTTCATACTTTAACAGCCTTAGGACTGTCAACTTTTGGCCATATATTAAAAGTTGGCAGGCCAAGTTGTACCTGTGTACCAAATAAGAAATACCAATTGTGCCTTAGCCTACCGAATTAGCAAACTGAAGTGGCAGTGGGCTGGTCATATTAGCCGCAGAACTGACAGCCGTTGGAGCCGTAAAGTCCTTGAGTGGAGACCGCGACTCGGTAAGCGTAGTGAAGGACGCCCTGCTAGTGCCTTATATTACGGAATACATCAAGCACCTATTTCTCTCTCACACCTGTTTGGTACGACGGAGACGGAGTGTTTTTCTACGTTCGCACACTAGCTTAGAGAGAAATACTCGGAGCCATAATATGCGACTACGGATTACGCAATAATAACCTCTATCACTTTGTTGTAGGGTCTGAAATCGTGTAATTTAAAAAATACTAGGTGAATCAAGTATTTAAAAAACTAGAATAGGTACCGCTTAGTACTGTAAAAAACCTGGTGCATGGATCTGTTCTAGTAACCCTGGGAGAGCCATGCATGAATGGGCCGGCTCGAGCAGAGTGATACCACGGTCTCACAGAAAACCGGCGTGAAGCAGCACTGTGCAGTGTTTCGCTGCGTGAGTGAGGGCACCGGAGGCCCAATCCGGGGGGCAGCAAAGCAAAATTGTTTAGTCTATAGATTAAACAGACGCCGTCATTCGTCGTCGTCGACGTCTTCTGGATTTGTAGATGTTCCTCCATATGACATATAATATTTCTTCCGAAACACTGGGTTACGAAGGTCGAGGAAGTCGTAGATTACATGCGAAACAAGTCCAACTGGACGCTGAGGGTCAAACGGTTGGAGTCTCGCCACAAAGTGAACTACAACTAATTTTTAGTGAGAGTGCTGACCCACTCCTTGGCGACCTTTATAAGGAGTCGTCTTTCGGAAGTTTCGAGAACGGCTACCAGCTGACTCTACACGTCCCACGTAAAATTAATGTAAAGTAAATTTTTATTATTTGTAGTTAGACTGTAAGACGCCATGAGGTCCCGGCAGAGTAGAATAGGCCACCCTCACTCTTACCGAGGTGTCGTAAAAGGCGACTAAGGTAAAGCTGCTGGCATGATCATCAGCACCCAGAGAAGGTAAACTCTGCATTTATATCAAAACCCTCGCCAACCCGTCTGCCAAGCGTGGTGAGTATGGCAATTACCCATCATGTGATTGAGGGAGGCCCGTGCCTCAGCAGTAGGGACTTAAATGGGCTGACTATGAGACTGTAAGATATTTATTAAATGGGTCGATGATATATTTTTAATATATCTTGTCATAAGAAACAGACATAGAAAGTATAGATAGATGGCTCCTCCCCGGCCTCTAGAGCAAAAGATGATGAATGAAAGAAAGAATTGTATGCAGAATAAAAGTGCGAGAGGCATAAGAGCGAGAACTTGAATGAATGAGAATCGTATAAGTAGAAATAGGCTCCGATAATGTTGGAGGCACCTGTATTAAAAAAAAAATAAAAAAATATCTTGTCGTCTGAAATAAATGAATCATTATTATTATTATTCAATGAATCGGTATCAGAATTCATTACTCTTTTTGTTACGTTCACCTAAATATGAGATACTTACACCGGCCATTCACTAACAATGAGCTACTTATGAAGCTTATTAAGGTTTTTGTAGGTTATTTATGAGGAAAACGAGATCTGTTGGTACAAATGTTTGCGGAACTGAATTAGGTCATTATTTCTTTTCAATACATGATTATGTATCATATCAGTTTCTGTAATGTAAAACGAGACAAAATAGACGAACAGACGGATCGCCTGATGGTAAGCGTTTGCCACAGCCCATAGACTCCCGCGACACCAGTGGAGTCACAAGTGCGCTGCCAACCTTTACTAGGTACTAGGCTACTTAACAAACCTAGCAAATCTAGAAGTTTTCGAATAACCTCCTCTGGCCCGATGTTGTGGGACATACAATGAACTTCACCTGAAGGACATTGATATTTTTTTCGAATCCTTGCCTAGCTATAGGCGAAAGTTGATAAATTTATTATATGATAGGTAGCAAACCTCTTATAATGTAGTTTTATTTCAATAATTTTATTAAATATTTTTTGTTTCTTTTTAGTTTATCTTTTGTGTTTTTACGTAGAGATTTTTAGCAACGTTGTGTACGCCTATAAAGGGTATATATATAAGACCTGTACTTTAATTAAGCATTTTTAATTTTTTCTATATGTATACTGTTGGTGTACCTTTTTAATAAATAAATAAATAACACGCTTTGATAATACGAGAAAAATAAAATGTTTTTCAAATAATGTGACTTAATTACTGATACTCTATGTAAAACAAACCACCTTTCTTCACCGCATAATGAAAACGGAGCAATTTTTCCCTAAATATGTTCGTAAAAGGCCTCTTCGCTCCTAAATTAATAAGCTAAGTGTAATGTTTAAAAAAACCCGCCAGCCGTAACATGACTCTTTAACCCAAAGATTATTAAACCTCAAACGGCGGAAAAGAAAAAAGGCGCAAACTTTTAACTTCAAAGGTTTCCTGGCTAAAATAAAGAAAGATTTTTTTATCTACTACAAAGGGATTTGATTATGGAAAGCAAAGAATGTAGCGCGATCCGCGTGATGTATTATGACGTCACTTTGCGGGTTATGAAAACGGTCGACGGTTTCAAGATAAAATGAAAATCTAATCGTTTTTCTTGAAACATTTAAAAACTGTTTCCTATCAAAGATAATTTTTCGTACCATTGATGTGTAAGGTAGTATGAAAATATCAATAAAACCATCGTTTTTATTTTTATTACATTATTTAGCGACCCGTTTGGAACAGTGGTAGTGTACGCTGCCTATGGTCCAAGGGTTGCGGGTTCGATCCCCGCACAGTACAAACATTTGTGTGCATGAACATGTCTGTTTGTATTGGTCTGGGTGTTTTCTATGTATCATAAGTATGTATTTACAAAAGAGAGGTATTAAATGTATATATTTGTAATTCCGCTGTTGGTTCTGATATCCATGACACAGGTGCTTGATCTACCTATCTCGGAGTCAGATCAATGTATGTGATGTTGTGAAATATTTATTTATTTAATTATAATTTTATAGAGTTACTTTTCTAATATATTTTTACTTTATGGGTATGGCTTATTATTAGACATCATCACTTAATTTATTCCAACACACTGAGTTAAGAAAATATGACGATTTATCTAAATAGGGTCAACAGGTGCAACTCATAATTAAAAAAATCTTAAATGAAAAAAAAAAAACATATTTTTATTATTTTTGTCCCGTCGATAAAATGGGGAGAAGTTTCCCTGATTTTGATATCTGGACTTTATTAAGACTTACATTGTAGAAAAAGACGACATACTGCGCCGACTTTTTATACCCTGGCACGAGGTCGATGATGGTGACTTGGTTCATTCTATGCCCCGGGAAGCGCTAGGATAAACGAAGAAATTAAATTTTGAGTTGGACGAAAATAAGGTTTAAAATAAATTAATAAAAACTAAGAAATTCATGTGATTAAAATTGCGTTCATAGACTTCACGAAAAGCAATTTCTCCATGACGAATATTAATCGTATAAGCTCCTTATTCTAAATTCTGTATAGCCTTAAGTCTTCATTTAACTTTGAGCGTTTATTTAACACTAGTTTTGTCGCCCTGGTTATCCTCATGTTTTATATGGTTTTAAAAGAACATTATGATTTACTTAGTTTTTTTTATTTAATATGGCTTTCATACGCCCTTTTGGTCTAATGGTTTAAATACTGGGCCGTGATCCCGGTGTCCTGGGTTCGATTCCGAGAAAAAAGTATGGTTCAAATTTTTGAACACTGCTCTAGTTTATAATCACCAATCCGCATTAGGCAGGCGTGGTGATCAAGCCTAGTCCCATCATAGTAGTGATGACTTGATTTCTGTAATAGAGGGCCTTGCTCTGCAGTGGGACAGTATACAGGCTGATACTTTACTTTACTTTTTACTTAATGATTTTCATACAAGAAGACTTGAAGAGTACGTCAGCTAATTTTCTCGTTTGTCCTGTCAATGTCCCTATATTCCATGATTTATAGGGACCACGTTAGCCCACTAGCCTTAGCCTACTTGGCACATGCGCCCTAATTAATAATGCCTCTCTCCTGGGGAGAGGTATGGGCCGTCCCACGCTCGCGGCGCTCGTCCCGGGTCTTGGACTTGTGGCTTGAGCGCCCACATGGGTTTTTGTCCTTCCGGATGGTGCAGGTATTTACCTGGCATGTTCAGATCATATCGTTCAGGGAACACATCTTCCGGCAGAGAATTCCATTCCTTAGCCGTACGCTACATGAATGTATATTTGAACCGTTTGGTACGAATTGTCGGTTTAATTTCTGAACCCAAATAGAATCAAATATAACAACTCAACAGATTTGGTAACATATTAATACTCAAGGAGTTTAGACGTAACATAATACAGAACCGTGCCGTGTGTTCCCTGGCAGAAGTAAATCGGCCCACCCTCACTCTTACCGAGGTGTCGTAAAAGGCGACTAAGGTAAAGCTGCTGGCATGATCATCAGCACCCAGAGAAGGAAAACTCTGCATTTATATCAAAACCCTCGCCAACCCGTCTGCCAAGCGTGGTGAGTATGGCAATTACCCATCATGTGATTACGGGAGGCCCGTTGCCCCAGCAGTGGGGGACTAAATGGGGGACGATGAGACTGTTAAGATATTTATTAAATGGGTCGAAGATATATTTTTAAAATATCTTGTCGTCTGCAAATAATGAATCATTATTATTATTATTCAATGAATGGGTATCAGAATTCATACTCTTTTTGTTACGTTCACCTAAATATGAGATACTTACACCGGCCATTTCACTAACAATGAGCTACTTATGAAGCTTTATTAATGGTTTTTGTAGGTTATTTATGAGGAAAACGAGATCTGTTGGTACAAATGTTTTGCGGAACTGAATTAGGTTATTATTTCTTTTCAATACATGATTATGTATCATCTCAGTTTCTGTAATGTAAAACGAGGACAAATAGACGAGCAGACGGATCGCCTGATGGTAAGCGTTTGCCGACAGCCCATAGACTCCCGCGACACCAGTGGAGTTCACAAGTGCGCTGCCAACCTTCTAGGTACTAGGCTACTTAACAAACCTAGCAAACCTAGAGGTTTTCGAATAACAGCTTGATGATACGAGATAAATAAAATGTTTTTTACGCGTGTGGTCCCCCGGCAGAGTAGAATAGGCCACCCTCACTCTTACGAGGTGTCGTAAAAGGCGACTAAGGTAAAGCTGCTGGCATGATTAACAGCACCCAGAGAAGGAAAACTCTGCATTTATATCAAAACCCTCGCCAACCCGTCTGCCAAGCGTGGTGAGTATGGCAATTACCCCCTCATGTGATTGAGGGAGGCCCCTGCCCCAGCAGTGGGTGACTCAAATGGCTGATGATGATGATGTATGAAAATGTTTTGAAGAATGTGACTTAATTACTGATTTTTACTCTATGTAAAACAAACCACCTTTCTTCACCGCATAATGAAAACGGAGCAATTTTTCCCTAAATATGTTCGTAAAAGGCCTCTTCCGCTCCTAAATTAATAAGCTAAGTGTAATGTTTAAAAAAACCCGCCAGCCGTAACATGACTCTTTAACCCAAAGATTATTAAACCTCAAACGGCGGAAAAGAAAAAGGCGCAAACTTTTAACTTCAAAGGTTTCCTGGCTAAAATAAAGAAAGATTTTTTTAATCTACTACAAAGGGATTTGATTATGGAAAGCAAAGAATGTAGCGCGATCCGCGTGATTGTATTATGACGTCACTTTGCGGGTTATGAAAACGGTCGGACGGTTTCAAGATAAAATGAAAATCTAATCGTTTTTCTTGAAACCATTTTAAAAACTGTTTCCTATCAAAGATAATTTTTTCGTACCATGATGTGAAGGTAGTATGAAAATATCAATAAAACCATCGTTTTTTATTTTTTTATTACATTATTTAGCGACCCGTTTGGAACAGTGGTAGTGTAACGCTGCCTATGGTCCAAGGGTTGCGGGTTTTCGATCCCCGCACAGTACAAACATTTGTGTGCATGAACATGGTCTGTTTGTATTGGTCTGGGTGTTTTTCTATATATATATAAGTATGTATTACAAATAGAGGTATTAAATGTATATTTTGTAATTCCGCTGTTGGTTCTGATATCCATGACACAGGTGCTTGATCTACCTATCTCGGAGTCAGATCAATGTATGTGATGTTGTGAAATATTTATTTATTTAATTATAATTTTATAGAGTTACTTTTCTTAGATACTTTTGCTTTATGGGTATGGCTTATTATTAGACATCATCACTTAATTTATTCCAACACACTGAGTTAAGAAATTATGACGATTTATCTAAATAGGGTCAACAGGCGCAACTCATAATTATAAAAAAACCATAAAAAAACAATATATAAAATGGGGAGAATTTTCCCTGATTTTGATATGTGGACTTTATTAAGACTTACATTGTAGAAAAAGACGACTTTTTATACCCTGGCACGAGGTCGATGACGGTGACTTGGTTCATTCTATGCCCCGGGAAGCGCTAGGATAAACTAAGAAATTAAATTTAATTTGCTAAGGTTTAATTAAGTTTTAATTTATTTTAACTAAAAAATTTAATTATAAACTAAGAAATTCATGTGATTAAGATTGCGTTCATAGACTCCACGAAAAGCAATTTCTCCATGACGAACTATTAATCGTATAAGCCCTTATTCTAAATTCTGTAGAGCCTTAAGTCTTCATTTAACTTTGAGCGTTTATTTTAACACTAGTTTTGTCGCCCTGGTTATCCGCATGTTTTATATGGTTTTAAAAGAACCTGTATGATTTACTTATTTTTTTTTATTTAATATGGCTTTCATACGCCCTTTTGTCGAATGGTGTAAATACTGGCCGTGATCCCGGTGTCCTGGGTTCGATTACGCGAGAAAAAAGTATGGTTCAAATTTTTGACACTGCTCGAGTTTGTAATCACCAATCCGCCATTCGGCAGGCGATGGTTATCAAGCCTAGTCCATTTACTAGTGATGACGTGATTTCTGTATAGAGGCCTTGCTCTGCAGTGGGCAAGTATACAGGCTGATACGTTTCTTACTTTTTACTTAATGATTTTCATACAAGAGACTTGAAGAGTACGTCGCAAATTTGTCTCGTTTTGTCCTGTCATATGTCAATGTGTCACGGTAGCCACTACCTTAGCATACTTGGCACAGCGCTCCTAATTATAATGCCTCTCTCCTGTGGAGAGGTATTGGCGTCCCACGCTCGCGGCGCTCGTTCCCGGTCTTGACTTGTGGCTTAGCGCCCACATGGAATATGTCATTATGTCAAAGATATGGTAAAATCAAACATTTGTTTTTGTTAATTTGACTCAATGCAAATGTGTAAAGGTGTTTTAGGCTCTTCTATTCTAAGCCATGGTAAGTGAGATGTGGCGATGATATATTCATGTCGTCAAGTAAACATCCCATTCACTCTTTTCTTGAACCACACCCTTCCGGCAGGAGGAATTCCATTCCTTAGCCCCGTACGCTACATGAATGTATATTTGAAACCGTTTGGTACAATTGCTGGTTTAATTTTTGAAATCCCAAATAGAATCAAGTTATAACAACTCAACAAATTTGGTGACATATTAATACTCAAAGGATTTAGACCGTCACAGAATAACAGAAAATGTTTTTTTGGACGGTACTTTTTATACATATTTGGACCAATAAAGAGGATATCCTTTGGTTCAAACTCAATTAAGTTTTGGCAAATTTTAGAACAAGTCTATCGATATGAAATACTTACCAATGGTAGTTATAGCATTCATCATTCAGTCAGAGCTTCAATTAATCTTCTTATAAATACATATAATCTTCTGGTAAATACAGAACGAACTGACATACTCACATTCGTAAACATACCAAATAATTCAAATACAAATGTATGAAGGCGCTTAATCTGGAATCCCTGGTTACTCGCGATTTTAAACCGGCTTTGCGAAGGGATTAGTATGCCTTATTTATATAAATTTACATTATTTTAAGAACCGTAGAACGTTACCGTTTATGAACTAAATATTGTGTTATTTTAGAAGATGCTTTTTCTCTCTCTGATAGGTGACAAGATGAGTCCTTTTTTTGCTACACCTATAAATAAAGGTAAGAAAAACGTAAATTCTAATGACAGCAACAAGTCGAAAACGCGAATCACTTGCTCGATAAAAATGACACCCAGCACCATCTATTGGTACTTTTTGGAACTAATATACCTATTTAGCAGCACCTCAAACGCAGCATTCCAAAACTTTGTTCTACGATAAAATATAAGACAGTTTTTGGCGCAATGCCTAACTAAGGTGTGGCACCCAAGCCCGGGAAGTATTTGGTCGTGCCTACGTTAAGTATTGCTCGTATACTTAAAAACATCACCCTTTTTTTCTGCAGCAAGGTGAAAATAAAGTACTCTAGTATCAGTAATCTCCATGCTTGCCTTATGCGGATTGATAAACTGGAGAAATGTTTCAAAAATCTAAACATACATTTTGTCACAATACACCAAGGTACCTACACCTCATGGGCAGTTAACTATCTGGTGTTGCTTGGAGTCCTCTTGTCAGCTTCATCATCATCTCCTGCCCTTTTCCCAGATTATCTGCGGTCGGCGCAGTATATCTTCCTTTTCCATACGTCCCTGTCATTCGTCATTCGAATCATCTACCCCTTTTTCCATCATGTCATGCAAGCAAGTAAATAAAGTAAAGCAAGTAAGACAAGGTAGCAAGCTTATCATCTTCTATCGGATACATTTCGAGAGTGCGCCACGGAACTGTACAATGCCATTGGAGCATCTCCGTTCTTCCACTACTCCACCAGGCAGACCCTCAATCGACACCGGTACATGGTAGAAATACCAAAAGTCCGCACAAAGAGGTTTGAATCCTATTTCCTTATTCGTACTGCGACACAGTGGAATCAGCTGCCTGAGGAAGTGTTCCTAGGTAGAGGCTACAATTTGGGAGTTTGCAAAGCGCGAGTGAATAGGTTTAATTAATCGTGCTACATCTTCGACCATATTATCACTTACCTTCAGGTGAAATATGGTCAAACGCTTACCTATCTACAGTAAAATCCATCCATCTCTTTTTCGGCCGTCCTCTGTTCATCCACCCACTAACATTTAAACTCGTAAATTTTTTGGTTACATGTTCTTCCCCTCTTCTCATTACATGGCCATACCAGGAAAGACGATTTGCCTTCAATTTTTCAATGATAGGAGACACTTCCATACTTCCTCTAATATACTCATTCCTTATCTTGTCCATTCTCGTCACTCCACACATCCATCTTAACATTCTCATCTCTGTCGCATGCTATCGTCTTTCATCCAGCTTCATATTACTAAAAATATAAAAAATATAGCACATGCACACTTTTATTTTAATTTATATATTGTCCTAATAATACATTCAAATGTAAACTTTTCCGACGAGGAAACGATAAAAGGGTCAAATAATGATCAGTGACCCAAGGGTTGCCTGGTCACGAATTCCATTAAAACCCGATCGTGTGACGTCAGCAATATCAACGTGTCAGCGGAGAAAAACGCGCCTTCCATACGGGGACTCGTCGGTTTCAAAGAGGTTAAGTCTTTTTTATGTGATAGGTGGCAGACGAGCAGACGGACCGCCTGATGGTAGCGATTGCTGCTGTCCATGGACACCCGCGACACCAGTGGAGTCACAAGTGCGCTGCCAACCTATAAACCCCCCTTCCCTCGGATTGGGCCTCCGGTACCCTCATTCACGCAGCGTAACACAGCACAGTATTGCTTCACGCCGGTTTTCTGTGAGGCCGTGGTATGACTCCGGCCTAGCCGGCCCATTTATGCCGAAGCGTACGTCAACGTTTGGAGTTTTGGTCCGCTACCTGTATCGCTGCAGCTGTTGCTTGGAGCAGTTGCAGCATATGCTGAGGCTGAGCCTTGTTGGCCGCAACTTTTATGTTCTGTACCGTTTTTAACCAACCTTAAAAAAAGGAGGTTCTCAATTCGACATGCTATATATATACGTTTTTTTATGTTTGTTTCGCCGATTACTTTGCCATTTATGAACCGATAAAGATGATTATTTTTTAGTTGGAAAGTAGATAATCCCGGATTGGTACCATGATCAGGATATCAAGATCTGATGTTGGGATACTGGAAAATTGAGGAGAACTGTCAATTGTCATAGGGAACGTTAAAGTTTTTTTATTCTTTTTCAAAAAATGCCACAGGTTTTCACGCGCTTTATTAAAAACTTGTGGCTCTGCTGATGATGAAGGTCAAGTCCTCAACGGTAAGGAAGTTAAAGGAAAACTCTTTTTAATACTGTACTCACAATGAGTTTTTAGTTATTTAACGAGAGTAGAAGAAGCGGGGGGGGGGGGGGGGAGCTGCAAAACTAAGCCACTAAAAAGCTGAAAAAAAAATCTCGTGAAAAAAAACCCGCCTTCAAAACTACGAACTAAAAAATAGTAAAAATTAATATTTCTAACACTTTTATACACTTAAAAAACATTTTATAACAGTAAACTCGAGAAAAAGTTTTACTGAAGTCGGTGCCGAATCCCTCTTGAATAATTGAAGTTATATTAAATTACAGTTTTGGGCGCCGACTCGGAATGCCTTATCTCGATGTGTACTTTTATATAAAATGGTCTTTTTCAAGTGTATAAAAGTGTTAGGAAATATTATTTTACATTTTTAGTTCGTGGTTGTTGAAGGCAGTTTTTTTTTCGCAGATTTTTTTATGTTTTATGTGTGAGTCTTTGGAATGGCGTCTGCGGGGACTGCAATTTGAAATTGTATACTTTGACATTAGTATTTTCTATAAGCCATAGCCTTATAGATCAATGATATAAAATTCATTAAAAAAATGTTCCTAAGAGCATAAGTAAATTCTTGTAAAGAGTCAGTGGTTTCACAGAAAACTCGCGTGAATGAAGCAGGCGTCTCTCATTTTGGTCTATAAGGGTACCGGACAGACCCAATCCGGGGGAAAAAATTAGCAGCGTATTTGCGTGCGGGTCTTCTTGAGCGGCAGCTATCTTTTTTTTTTGTTATAGATGCAGGACGAAGCCAGATGGGCACCTGATAGTAAGCGATTGCCACCGCCCAGGACACACTTGAAACAGTGTCACAACGTGCGCGCCGCTACCATAAAACTCCATTTTTCACCCGCCATCATTCACAATCATCCTTTAGCAAGATTTTAAAAATAGGGCTACTAAAAGTTTGTCTTGATAAATTGTTTCATTTATTTAAATTGACAGGACAAAAACACGGTTATTTTTATAATGTGCGGTCATTTATAGTCGAAATTTCATTAACATTTTGTGTAAAATTATCTATGTATATATTATAAGGTTTGTATAATATATAAAAAATATTTCACAAACACACATGCATTCGATCTGACTCCGAGGATAGGTAGCCTCTAGCACTGTGTTACGGATATCAGAATCAACAGCCGTAATTACAAATATATACATATAATACTTTTCTATGGTAAATACATACTATAATAATACAATATTCCAGGACCAATACAAAAAGACCATGTCATGCACACAATTTTTTGTACTTTGAGGGATCGAACCTGCAACCCTTGGACCCAAGGCAGCGTTCACTACACTGTTCAAAACGGGGTGCAATTATCATAATATTGTTTATTAGTATTAATCTTATGTTATATTATTAATATATAAAATATGTATATTTCTGCCATTTTTTAAATTTCATTTGTTATACCGCTTTCGCACTGCCTTCCCCTATTACGAATACGAGATTTCTTTCCTCTCACCCAAAGGTTTTCTGGAAGAAATCACTACAAGTGAAATAAAGACCGCCTTAGTGTACTGTCTGTTGTTGTTGTGTTTTTTTCCATGCTTGTAATTTTTCTTTTTTTGTGCAATAAAGAATATCTATCTATTAAATCAGTAAAAAAATCAATAAAATCATTTTACGGATCATTGGTGATTTATGATTTATTTATTTATTTATTTATTTATTTAGAAAATCAACAGCCAAACGTTTAACAGGTAGTTAACAGTTTAGTATTTATACAATAGTTAAAGCCAATAATAGATTTTCCTAACTTACTCATAGTGCCAACTTAATTTATAAGTGTTTACAATGCAATCGCTTAGAAATATTATGTGTCATAAAAAACAAGGAAGAAAAAAGTATTTATTTAAGCTACTCGATATAAAGTGGCAATATAATATATTATTAAAAGAAAGTCCAAAGTTTGTAAGAAAAGTTATAACTTGATTTTATTACTAGAAAGGTTAATTCAAATGATGCCGTTTTATCTTGTTGGCTAGATATTAGTGAATGGTATTTAATAAACTATCATCTATCTGTCAACTATGTGTTTTATTATGCTGCTTTAAATTTGGTTTATGCTCAATAGAAATGGTCGATATGACTAAACCTTTTGTTTATAGGTGTGACCGATCGCCCAATGATCAGTAAAATGGACCTTAAAAGTGTTTTTTTTTCACCAAGATACAATGCCCTCGAGAAATTAGGTAAGACTTTAAACCAGCACGATGCTTATCAATGTACGCTTTGAATACAAAATCAAACTCCTTTTTAAACAGCCTTATGACAGCCTTATGTCCGAGAAACGTTTCAGATTCTGTCATTTCCGTTAGATTGAAGGAGATTGTATATTCTATTCCTGGAACCATCCTGATCTTTAAACAATATCGATCTACACTTTGAATACAAAGCACAAACTTTCTTAGCCCAGTAACAGTGCAACAAGACGAACTGAGAGTCTATACTCGTTAAACAGCGAAGCACACAGTTCGTAATACTTTTATCGCCGTGAGCAGCCGGCAGTTAGTTACTGCTTAGCGTCCGGCGCTGTTCAACATTTCTTGAGTTTAATGAAACTCATGTTTTGGAGAATATCGGGCATTTGCACTTGTCTCTTGCTTGTTCAAGGAGTTATGCTTCCTTTGTGTCTTGAGTTTCGTCGTCAAAGAACAAAGAACTTCAATTCTTATATTATTTTAAATCATGCAGTTTTGAAGAATGCAAATGCTACATGCATTATCCGTCCAACATTTGTACCAGTTTTTTACCCGTTGTTTACAAGTTGTATTTCACCAGACAAAGCAAAATACTCACATTATCGTAAACAACTAAAATTGCACATTGTACAATACAAGTTTCTTTTCCAGAATGGCTGTGGGAGAGTCGGTTTGAATGATACCACTTCACAGAAAACCGGCGTAAACCAGCACCTGCGCTTCTTTGCCGAAAACTGAGGGTACTGGACACCCAATCCGGAGGGTAATAAAAGCTATCTGCCCACTTGTGACTAAACTACCATTAGGTAATTCGTGTGCCTCCTGTCATATTAAAAGAATAATAATAATAATAATTCTTACAACATCTCATACATTGACCTGATTCCGTACTAAGCACTTGTGTTACAGATATCAGACAACAGAGGAACAGAAATATATACTTAAATACATATATTACACCCAGACACTGAACAAACACAAGTGTTCATCGCACGAATGTTTGTCCAGGGTGGGGATCGAACCCACTACCTTTGGTGTAAAAGTCAGGGTCACTACCAATTACGCCATCCGGTCAGTCGTGAAAAGAATGGGTACCAATCTCCTTTTGCTTACCATCAGGCTTAAGCCAGTTTTCTGTGAAGCCGTAGTATCACTCTGGTCGAGCCGGCCCATTCATGCCAAAGCGTGGTTCTCCCACGGTAGAAGTAGCTTTGTCTCGAACCGACTTTTAGTCAGAGTAACCGCAGTCACACAGTTTTGAAACAAATTTAATTATTGACACACGGTCTCAGTTCGCTTGTTCTTTCAGATACGCTTTACGTTTTGAATTTTAAACAAGCAAAATCCTCTACAAAACCGGGAGCTGTATAATCCGCGGGGAAATACTGCTTTGACATGCTTTGAGGTTAGTTTTAGTTCGGTTGTTGGTATTCTTTCTGGCTTGAATACTGTCACAGTGTTTTTATGTCAGAGGCTGGTAGCGTAAGGTTATCATTTCAGCCAATAGACGTCCACTGCTGGACATAGGCCTCCCCCAATGTTCTCCACACAGATCGGTCCTGTGCCGCCCGCATCCAATGGATTCCCGCGATCTTCACCAGATCGTCGGTCCACCTTGTGGGGGGCCTGCCACGGCTGCGACTTCCTGTACGTGGCCTCCACTCGAGGACCTTTCCGCCCCAACGGCCGTCTGTTCTCCTCGCTATGTGCCCTGCCCATTGCCACTTGAGGCATGCAATCCTTTGGGCTATGTCTGTAACCTTAGTTCTCCTGCGGATCTCATCATTTCTGATACGATCACGCAGGGAGCGTAAGGTTACGCGTACGTATACCACGTATAGATAGATAGATACTCTTTATTCCACAACATACAAAACTCAAAAGCTAGGTATACAGAGACATAATGTACAATAGAGTATATTACTAAGCTCAAGATTTTACAAAATATAAATATTTTATCAAAATATAGGTCAATATGTGCCAATGGCAAAAATTCTCAATTAAAAATATAACGTCTAGCCGGTTTTATGGTCATTCAAAGATTCATGGTCAAGTCCATTTTAAAAGTATGAAGTTATTAAAAAATAATTATACCATTGAATAACCCATTATAATAGAACCATTGACATAAACGAAACATTTAATATAGCTACTATACAAAATTCAAAAGAAATGCATACAAAATACTCAAGTGTGACGTCACATCTAAATAGCCATTTGTATGGAGCGTTTTGGGTTTGCCCAAAATGATGTGATTTTAAAGTTGTGATATCTCAGGTAGTTTAAATGAGAATCAAGTGATTCTTTCAACGATGTTTCTATCATTGAAGGGTCTTTTGATTGCAAAAATAAAAAAAAATAGTCATATACCGTATTACAAATACATACACAACATGTATGATGTTGCGCTACATGTTGCGCAAAGTGAAGCTTTACTCCGCGTGTACACGTACGTGCCGTGTGGTCCCCGGCAGAGTAGAATAGGCCACCCTCACTCCTACCGAGGTGTCGTAAAAGGCGACTAAGGTAAAGCTGCTGGCATAATCATCAGCACCCATAGAAGGAAAACTCTGTATTCATATCAAAACCCTCGCCAACCCGTCTGCCAAGCGTGGTGAGTATGGCAATTACCCCTCATGTGATTGAGGGAGGCCCGTGCCCCAGCCTACTTACAGACTCCGGGCTGACACTAAGAATTTCTTATCGCAGTGGGGACTTAAATGGGCTGATGATGATGACACGTACGTACACAATATTTACAGTACATGTATGTACACAACATGTACGGTGTTGTGTTGTTGGTGTGTGACTGTGGGAGAGCCACGGTTCGGCATGAATGGGCCAGCTCGACCGGAGTGATTTCTGTGAGGCCGTGTGCAATAAGCTCTCTGCCGTGTTTCGCTGGGTGAGTTAGGGTACGAAAGGCTCAATTCGGGTGAAAAAGTACTTGTGACTCCAATGGTGTCACGGGTGGCCATGGGCGGGGGTAATCATTTAAAATCAGGGGATCCATCTGCTCGTCTGCAGACTATTACATAAAAAAATAATGTTGCGCAAAGTTAAGCACCACTCCACGTGCGTACATAATATGTACAATACATGTACGTACATAACATGTACGGTGTTGCGCTACATGTTGCGTAACTGTAGGGCAACATCATCAGAAACCGGTTTTTAGTGGCTAAAAAGGAAAATGCGCAGCTCAAAATCTCATAAAGTGTTAGCACCCTCGGTAGCATATTAGTTTTTAAGCAATTTACTCAGTTCTCGAGTTGCACCCAACGGGGAAAGGCACCTAACCTGGATGCTAAGCGAAGGTGAGTCCACGTTGCAAATAATGATCGCAACGTCATGCCTTCACATCCGCTCGCACAACCGTTTACAGACTGCCGCGGTGGTGCAGTGGTTAGTGCTTTAAAGCGACGGCTGCGCAAGAGGTCCCGGGCTCTATCCCCGGGTAAAAAAAATTGCCCCAAGTTTTCGGTAAGAAATCCTTAGTGTTAGCCTGGAGTCTGGAAGTTAACGGTCTTGGTGTCTCGAAAAGCACTTTGATCCGTTGGTCCTGCACCCTGCACCTCTTTAGTCGTCTTACGCTGGTGTCCCATTGGAATATGAGGGTAGGGGAATAGAGAGTGCATTTGTGTTTGCGCACACACTTGAGCACTAAAATTATCCTGCGTACGTGGCTGATCGTTACGATCGGATGCCGTAGCCGTAATCGGTTTGAGAATATTATACAGACGGAGTCTCTAGCTTCTGGCTTTCTCTACAGTAAAAAACAACCACGGCTTAGTGAACACTGGGAGAAGAGAGGGGAACACAATGAAACGGCCATGTTTGAAACCAAAGGCTTGTTTGTGTTCGTGGGAATCTATCAAAAAATGATATAAATATCTAACGATTGAACGAGAGCTGAAATTTTCTAGGAAAAATGGTTAGGTTATTCTATACCATCAGATGGGTTGCGGATTCGTCTAAATAAGCACGCACAGAGATTTGAAAATCTAGTGGATGGATTTCAAATTTTAACCTCCTGTTGCCTTTCAAACAAGTATGTTCTTTTGTACTGAATTACAACATTCGGTCGCCTATGCGCTGGACTGACTAAGTGAAATCTGCGTCAGAAGGTCCGTCCTCCTCCTCCCCAGGTCCCTATTGATGGAACTGTCAAGCGACAGTTCCATGAATAGGGATAGATGACGTGAGAACGTGCGAAAAGCTGTATCCAACTCTGATATCAATGCGAAACTGACCACAACATCACTATCAAAATCGAAACGATAAAAAAGAAGAAGACCGTACCATTACCTCACTGAAGAATCAACTGAAAATGTTTTAACATTTGTGCTTATAAAGTCTATTTTTGAAACGGCACCACATTCGATCAGCTGCTATTTTACAATAGTATAAACAGCCGATCCCTCGGGTTGATGGAGAGGGTCGTCAATAACTGGCTCTATTCAGGAATATCGGCGACCCAGACGCTTTTGTGTCGCGTTACTGTTAATTGACAAACGATGGTAAGTAATGGACGAGATACGAACGTGTTGTATTTGGTGACTGATCGGGACACGAGGCTGTAATGGGTTCCTTAATCTTGGCTTTGACCTTCATGATCATGTAGAGGTGTAAGGAACGATGGTAGATCAGCGGATAAGATCGCACGAACGTGGTTAGAATCTGAGCATACACCTCTAGATTTTTCAAATCTATGTGCATATTTCTACCATTAACACGGCGGTCAGAGAAAATGCTGTGAGAAAACCTGCACGTCTCAGATACTTTCTTAAAATTGTGGACACCTACAATATTTGAGATATGATTCTAAGCGCGTAACCGTTATCTAGTTGGTATGATTCGCCTGTTTTAGACGCAATCAGGAATTACACACTAAGATGAGGAAGGGGGGTGGGGGTCGTAAACACTAGGCTGCACTTGTAACCAATGTAATATCACGAGTCTTTTTCATACAGCAGATCTGCAGCTGTATAATTCACGATTACTTTTGGATATTTTAAGGTATGTGAAATCGTTTGTATATTTTAGGACTAAAAGACTCAAAGAACTCCAAACTCAGGATTGAGTCGTGAGTTCTGCACAAAGAACTCATAGTCGTATAATAAGAACTAACTACCAATAACACTCAAAGACTTCAATTAAGCTAAATAGTTATTAACTTACATACATTTCAATGGTCTTTATGTATCTTTGTAAGAACCTCAGTTCTGTGGAACGGTTCTGCCGCAGGAGTATTTCCCAACGGCTACAACTTACGGACCTCAAACAGAAGAGCATACTCTTTTTTAAAAAGGCCGGACAAAACATTAGCGATCTCTCTGATTTTGCGGATGTTCATGGGCGGCGTTGATTACATTCCATCAGGTGACTAGCTATATAATATTCTAGCATAAAAAAGTGTCAATATTTTATCTTAAGTAATCACTTAAGTTAATTTGACGTCTCTGAGTTCTGCAGTTAGCCATTTAACATCAAAACAGTTTGCACTTCCTTAACTTGGCTGCGTAGACAGATAATTGTATAATATCTTCCTAATGGACCGGGAAGTCTAATGCCCGCATGCAGTGAGCGCTTTCTGCATCTCTAAGTGGCGGTTACCGAGGAGATTTATACTGGCTGGGTGCGTCAGCACCGGGCTGGGGTCATGCAAGGTTGTTGTCTGGTGCCTAGCTGCTTGTATGAGTTGATAGAATTGCTTAAGTTAGTCGAATATATCTCGATTAATTCAAGCTCACAACCATTCTCACAACTTCGATTGACGTTAATCGATGCCCTGATCGATCGAATAGTAATACTTTAAGTTAGGTGAAGTGATGACTGGAGCAAGATGGCTGTTATGAGCTGAATGCGAGGTGTCAAGAGGATTATTAAAAGTGACAAACTTTGGAGATGCCTATGTTCAAGCATCATCATAATTACTAACCTATCGAAATCCATTAATTATATAAGTCAAAACTAATACTGTTTAGCCATTTTCACATAGAAAATACACTGTACAACGCCCTCATCTCAATGTCACTGAAGTGCCTTCTGATTTTGGTCGGTCTTTATGTATTGTAATTTTGTATCTGTTTTGTTATCTTCTGTATTTCATGTCAATATTTATATTTCTTCTAATGCAAAGGCGTCACCCAAGGTCCAGCCTGAAAACCAGCGCTGCAGCTGCTGTTTGCGGCAGTTGCAGCACATGCTGAGGCTGAGCCTTGTTGGCCGCACTCTTATGCTCTGACAGGTTTTTTTTTTGTATTATGTGTTGTGGTCAATAAATAGTTTTCCATTCTTTCATTAATGGATAAAGCTTTCTCTTAAATTCATCACTTTTATTGATCCTCTTGGCTCTATGATATAATTGTATTAAACTTTCATGATCACTAACCTTAGAAAAGTTATAAACAGTAACCCCAATGTAACATGTACCTTACTTTACAATTTTTTATGTTTTTTTTTCTGGATTGGTATCTTGCAAGTTAATTTTTTTAGTTAGTTATGCGACTTCCACATGTCAGAACAATAAAATAAGCTGTTCCATGGATACAAATTAGGGAATACTTCTGATAATGTAATAAACAGCTTATTCTTTTTTGATCAGGGTATTTATTCATAAGTTTTGTTAAATAAAATAAAAATTCAATTCACTAATAATTTATTTAAGGAATTTAACAACTTGCCGGCTTCTGTATTCCCAGACAGCTACAATTTGGGTGCTCTTTAAGTCGAGAGTGAATAGGCTTCTTCTGGGTAAGCACACTACATCCTAGACCTAATTGTCACTTTCCATCAGTGAAATGAGGTCAAGTGCAAACCCATTTAATATATAAAAAAATATATTTTAGACCAAAGGTAATCCATATATTGTTAGTCCAAAAGGGAGTAAGGGTAAGGTTTTTTATGTGATAGGTGGCAGAGGAGCCGACGAATCACCTGATGGCAAGCAATTGCCGTCACCCATAGACACCCAAAACACCAGTGGAGTCACAAGTGCGCTGCCTTTATAATCCACTTTTTCCGATTTGGGCATCCGGTACCCTCACTCAAGCAGCGAAACACAGGAGATGCTGCTTCCCGCTAGTTTTCAATGAGGCCGTGGTATCACTCTAGTGGCCCATTCATGGCAAAGCTTGGATCTCCCACGGTACCGAAGCGTGGCTCAGCATTATGCGGGCGGCATTAAAACTATAAATAAAAAACCGGCCAAGTGCGAGTAGGACTCGCCCATGATGTCTTCCGTAGCAGCAAGTAAGATATTACTTAATTGTACAACAATTGAGTTGACTAAATGGAAGGTAAATTGCGGTTTACGGTTTTAAAAGTATTAAAAAAAACTACTTACCAGATCTAGTTCAAACCAATTTTGGTTGTTAGTTTTTATGGTAATATATATCATATATATTTTTTTAGTTTTATAATTATTTTATTATAGAAGTAAAAGCCACCACTTTTGGAGCGTCTCTTTAGAAAAAAATATATTAGAAACCTCATCATCATTTTAAAGACCTATCCATAGATACCTCACACGTATGGGTTTGATGAAAAACAAGTTTAGAGTTTCTAGAGTCTTAGAGTTCTATGTAAGTATGGGGAACGCCAAACATTTTTTTTTCTTATTTTTGTGGTTAATAAAATACATCTATTTACCAAGTTTCAATAGTATGGTTCTTATAGTTTCGGAAAAAAGTGGCGGTCACAGACGGACGGCCAGACGGACAGACAGACATGACCAATTATTTTTGCCATTTCCTTACGGAATCCTAAAATAAAAATGGTGTATGTGATATGTAAATATCCTTAAACAAGCAGGTACAAAATCTTCCTAACCTACATTACAAGGGTGCTCCTTTCACCTCCAGCCCGTATTATGTATTGTATGCCTACGCAAGAATCCCGGTGACCTCTACTAAATTGGAGGTCACTTTCACCAGACTTGGCAAATATGTTTTTCCTGGGCCGATTTACATTTGCCTGGAATATTGCGGGGAGTGATTACGTTGCGGGAAATATTGTGTTTGGATCAGTGGTACTGAACGCCGCCTCTGGTGCAAGGGTTGCGGGTTCGATCCCCGCACAGTACAAACATTATTGTCTGCATTTATGAGAGAGTGAAACGGAATGGAAGACGAGTAGAATGGAACGGAAACAGAGAACGAGTCAACGGAGGGAATGATGGAGATATCTGTGGGTGTGAGACGACAAAAGACGCGAATAGGCTTGCTCTACAGTTATAATAAAATAAAGAAGATTTGAAGACCCTGAAATCCCGTTTCAATCTCAAAACACATCTGTTTGTTCTGGGTGTTTTCTATGTATTATAAGTATGTTTTTACGTAAGAAAAGTATAATATTGATATATTCTCTTCTGATAACCGTAACACAGGTACTTGAGCTCGGAGTCAGATCAATGTGTGAGATGTTGTTAAATATTAATAAATAATACTTATTCATTTTGTGGCAAGACGGCAGTTTACCTCATGGGGCTTTTTTAGGACATATGGTGTCGCAATAATAGTCAACGATTGTTTTATATTCTAAGAGGACTTTTTCTCTCTAACCTGGTGGGTTTTCTGCTCTGCTGGCGAGGAGGTGTGCCGAGCCCGGTCACGGTGTAGTCTTGAGACGGTGATCGCACAATTAACTTTCGCACCGTAGAACTCAGATAATAGTCTGAAACGTTAAATGATGCACCAGAATATACGATTTTACAGATTTTAAGTTACGGCGATATCGGGAGCGCTCGCGCCGGCTCCACCGATCGATGCGAAGTGTATCCCTCTTGGACTGTCAAAAATGACAGCTCGCTGCTAATGTTAATGCTCAAGAGGTTCATGTCCAGTTACAACGTATTATTCATAGCACTGGCTCCTAAGCTCAGGCTAATTTGGAAAATGAATAAACAATAACGAAACATCATTATTGAAAAGAATGAATGATATACTTTTATTGCACTCAAAGTACAGTATGAAGACTTAATACTAGGTATGTATTAGGTAGGTATGGCTAGGTAATGGAGTTCTAGTTAAACGGGTGACTATGACAAAACTGCTTTATTTGGCGACAAAACTTTTTTTGTAAGACGGCGGATTTTTGATTATTGAGTTATTGTAAACTAGCAAGTCGACCACAGGTTCGCTCGCGTGGAATTCGGTTTGCCACAAATTTATTTTCGCGTGAAAGTTTGTTTGATTGAATTCAAAGCTTGTTTCTAAATATTTAATATTCCGTATGAAAATTCCGTATGTTTTGTGGCAAACCGATTTCCACGCGAGCGAAACTATGAGAAATACTGCTAGCTGCTTGTATTTACTACGGTGATATTCTTTATTTATCATCATTATCATCATTATCAACACACACTCGTCCACTGTTGGACATAGGTCTCCCCTAATGTACGCCACTGCTCCCGATTTTCGGCCACTCTCATCCAGCCTACACCAACCAACCCTCGAATGTCATCATTCAATCTTGTCGCAGGGCGTCCAACAGTACGCTACCGAGTCGCGGTCTCCACTCAAGGACTTTACGGCTCCAACGGGTCAGCGACATAGCCCACCGAATTAGCAAACTGAAGAGGCAGTGGGCTGGTCATATTAGCTGCAGAACTGACAGCCGTTGGAGCCTATTCTTTATTTATATTTCATCGAATTATACTTATCAGATTGACAACATTCCATTCCATTACATTTTTACGATAAAGTGTTGCTCTGGTTTCTTAGAGTTCCACATCAGATGTTCCAATGATCTTTGATTTTATGTCATAATTGTGAGAATTATTTATGGTGTAACAGAAAAAAATAGGAGTCTTTTTATTTTTACTTGCACATTGCTACCTATACTAAACATTTGCGCAATATTTTTTTGTATAAAATGTCTTTGACATTTTTATCGTTTACATCCCGAAAACCTTATAGTAAGTATCAATTCAAAGTCCGTTTAGCATGTTAGATCAACAAAATAAGCGAAAAAATCTGTTGTTCCATAATTTTTTTCCCGCTGGATATTTTATTTTGTATGGAACAGCAGATTTTTTTTTCGCTCATTTTGTTGATCTAACATGCTAATGCAAGAAGAATACTAATTCTTCTAGCTGCCGGGATGTAAATGATAGAAAATTACGGTGTATAGAAAAGTTCCAATATACTGGATTTAATCTTTACACAAGTACTTTAAATTGGACATATCCATCTAATAAAAAGGTAAACAAAAGCCTTTAAACAAACAAGTAACTAAAAACATAACAGCATCACACCATAACATAATGTCACCGATTTTTTATTAACTTTCAAACACGATGGGGGAAATTTACGAGCGTTCCAACAAATTTATCGCAAAAAAAGCGCAATTTAATCAAAAAAGTCCCGAGTAGCAACCCTATCGCGATCAAGTGGGATGTTAACAACTGAAAGCATCAATCAATGTCTAGGGTGCGCACAGAGAATATTTTCGTAATTTTATAAGGCAATGAAAAAGTTTATTATAAACGGAAGCAAGGCTTTTTAATTTGTGTTTTTGCAAATTGCGCTTTTGAAATTTTGATATCTTCAAAGGACATCTCCTTTTTTGGGCCATGTACCGGCCAGAGAAGAATTTTTGTGCTGTATTCTATTGGAATTGTACCCCTAAGTATTTATTACTATAGCACTACAGCTGTACTGTCATTATCCTTGATTTTATTTGAGTTTAAAATTCATCATCTTCATAAATTCTGGTTACATAATGTAACCAATTTTTTTTTCGATAACCCTAATCATGTCAGTTGAACATCAGGGGGACAAAACCTTACAGAATACAATTCTACCTTATAATTATTTTATTGGTCGGCACTTTTATATTTGGGCAAAAAATATATGAAAGTTCGAGGATCTCCTTTACTTTTTTACGTAGGTACCTACAGCCCTTCCGTTACCTCTCATGGCTCGTTACACTGACATTTTACTTATACTCGTATTTACCCTATTGTTTTCATATCAGGGATACATGGTTTTAGGTAATAGTTTAGTTCTTATCCCATATGCTTCATCATCAGCCCATTTAGGGGCACGGGTCTTCCTCAATCACATGAGGGGTAATTGCCATACTCACCACGCTTGGCAGACGGGTTGGCGAGGGTTTTGATATGAATGCAGAGTTTTCCTTCTCTGGGTGCTGATGGTCATGCAAGCAGCTTTACCTTAGTCGCCTTTTACGACACCTCGGTAAGAGTGAGGGTGGCCTATTCTTCTCTGCCGGGGACCACATGCCATATGTTTGTATTGGTTATAGCTTTCAGTTGTTACCTGATGCGTGTAGTTAATAAAATAAATAAATGTAATATAAATATTTTTTTATTAAGGATAACTAAAAACCAGTTTCATGGTGGAGGTTCATCACTGGACAACAAGGTGCTGCGAGCGGTCTCATCCATACGTTGTTTGCTAACCCCATATCCGCACAAAGCGATTCGCTTCTGTAATGTTAATGTTGTAATAAACCTGGCTCGCCAATTCACACACCACCGTCGGGCACCGTTTGACACGTCCGTCCCGCTTAATCAGTCCGCATCAACTGACATTACTCTATAGATCAGTGTTGCCAACTCGCGGCATGTCCGTTCGAGATAGATAATACCCTACAGCTTCCACATTCATAATGCGAATACGTATGGAAAAGAACTTGCCAAGGTCTGTTTTTCACATGGGCATGTGGACATCTAGACATCTTTAAGGCAAGAGGGAATAGGCATCTTCTAGGCGAACGCGTTACATCCTAGACCGGTAACCAGAGGAGGTTGGCAGCACACTTGCAAATCCACTGCTCCGCTCATGTATACCATTGGGTGGCAAGAATCGCTTACCATCAGGTGATCCGTCTGCTCTTTTAACACATACGTTGATACATTTTTTTGTTAGTGATAGTGATGGGGTTGTCTTGGATGATACGCGTTTGCCTAAGAAGGCGCCTATTCACACTTGCCGAAAAGATTTTTTTTTTTACCTCGTCGGTAGCAAACAAACAAGCGTGTGGCTCGGCTAATGGCAATTGATTACCGCAGCCTATGGAGGCAACTCTATAGGACTGACATACGTGTCCAGATTTCCAAATTATAGTGGAAATTAGCTAGTTATAAGTTGTTTGACCCTATATTATAGTCTGACAGGGGTGTATGACAGAGGTTTCACATAAACTCTTCTCACATTTATTATTTTAGTCATATTTTATTAAGCTTAGTAACAAGTGGGAAAACGCAAAAGGCTACTTAATTGTTTAAATATTAAACGTGAAATTTGCATAGCAAAATGATGACTATCAAAATGTTCATGCCCATGCAGCATAAACTGGCTGGTGTTGGCACATGTTTATTTTGTTCTGAGTATTTCAACAAAATACTCTGTTGTAACGGAGCTTGAACTTTTAGATTATGAACTTTTAGTGGATTTCTATTTTTCAAAACATATTGTTTTTTTTATTATTTTTTATGTCATAGGAGGCAGACGAGCCGACTGATCACCTGATGGTAAGCGATTACCGCCGCTCATGGACACCTGCAACAGTGGTATGTTATAGTGCTTAAGTGTGTGCGCAAACACAAGTACACTCTCTATTCCCTTACCCTCATATTCCGATGGGACACTACTATTACACGACCGGAGAGGGATCGGGCTTAACAGCTTAACGTGCTTTCCGAGGCACGGGGGTACAAGACTCCTCAGACTCCATACTGCCACTAAGAATTTCTTACCGCAAAACTTAAGTAAAAATGTTTGGGCCAACCCGGGGATCGAACCCGAGACCTCTTGCGCAGCTGTCGCTTTAAAGTGCGACCCACTAACCAATGCGCCACCGAGGCAGTCAATAAAAATGATTACAAAGTAATTTTATGTATGAACATGTGGCAATATGTGTGCTTGATACTGATTTGAAAAACCGAAAAGCACATGTTGTACATTTTAAATGACGGTTTCATATTAATATTTTTATATGTAGCACTTATTTTACTCCTGTCACATAATATAATATACACCATCATTTATTTATCGTTTACATCCCGAAAACTACACAATAGGCATCGCGAAGCACCATTTAGCATGTTAGATCAACTAAAATAAGCGTGAAAAAAATCTGATGTTCCATACAAAATTGAATTTCCACTCGGTGATAATGTAAGATAAGATTATATAAAAACATTTATTTGTTCAACACACACGACACACAACTGTACAAATAATTAAAAAAACAACACATAAAACACAAAACACACGTGAATAAAAACCTACAAGTTGAAATAATTCGGCCGGGCAATATTTATGTATACTTGGTGTCCAGGTGTGTCGCGGTGCCTAACAAAATGGAGCTCACTCAGCTAAAGCCACGACTTAAAGAAAGGAAGGGTAGGTACCTTCCTATAGGCCATGGCGCCGCGGTATTATGTGAGCCCTGATTGCTATGACGCACGGACGGTATAAATACATTTAATGTATGAAGCAGCAGATTTTTTTTCGCTTATTTTGTTGATCTAACATGCTAAATGGACGATATTCACGATACCTATTATGAGGTTTTCGGGATGTAAACGATAAAAAATAATAGTGTTTAAGTGCCCTTGTTTTTTATTGTGCCAAATAAAGCTATCATTCATACATAAGAAACAACAAATTAAGTGACTTAAATAAGTCGTACGCATTTTACCGTCTCCACAAAATATCTCACAAATAACGTCAACAGGAAAACCTTACACAAGAAAAATAAATTTAACCAAAAGATTAAAGATAAGGTTGTAATGAGGGACCCAGATAAGAACTCTCGGGTAGTGATACCGAAATTATTATATCGATATAGATAGTTTGCTTTAGCAAATCCATATCTATAACGTAGAATATTACAGCAAAATTCACAGAAATATTTATTAAGTCGACACTATTGGCGGCGACATACTTACCTCACATAGAATTGATAGAGCAGTAATTTCAGCTTAAAGTCGTCATACAACTCAACATACTAAGAAGGCATCTGTCGTCTTGATCCCTCTATGCACATAATATGGTTCAGTTTCAGTATGGGTTAAAAAAGAAACCTTTAGGTATTTGTTTTTAATAATAAAAAAAATATTATACCTACATATAATTCCCGAACGTGTTCCAAGAGTCATCCTGGGCTTAAAAGTTACCTGTTTCCGTAACCAAAAATAATTAATAAATCCGGAATACAAAACTGGAAATAGCAAATCGCAATACCAGTTACAAGCAATAAAGATTCTGATTCTGATAATAAACATTCATGAGCATTGTCTCAATAAACCTTATACACACCGATGAAATCTATCGACAAGGGCGTGTAGGCATCACTATTCCTGCGGGACCCTGAGGGTTTACAGCCTAGAAGTATTTATAATTAGCACTTTGTCGGAATTCGCACTATTCCCTTTTTGCCGGTCGAAATTAAGCGGCAAAGTTACTGTAGGTAAATTTTAAGCCGCGAAATTAAAACGACCAAGTTACGGTTCTTAAGTTCTTAGTCTACGGGGAAGTTCACTTAGAACGGTTCCTTAGAGATAAGGGTTGGAGAGTATTTAAATTATATTTTTGGGGTTAAGTGATTTTGTGAATGAGGAAGGTGAATGTAAATTATTTTCTGAGAATTTCGTCTGTAACTGTACTGTCTGGAGTTAGTTTATTTTTGGCTACAAAATGAATGATTTTTTTTATTTAAAATAAAGTCGAGATTATTGTGCTAGTTAAAGAATCTTTCGATGGCCTCACGGAAAACCTGCGTGAGACCTCATAGAGTAAGGTGTGGGGGGGGGGGACCGTCGGCATTGCACGTGTGAATAAAGATGGGCTATACTAGGTAAATTTGATACTTCTTGGAGGTGGTCAGCAGGCGCATTGTACTGGGATACCAGAGCCGATATTGCACCGGTTGCCTTCAGTGCTCGTTAGGGATGGCTGCTTGCCCTCAGCTGTCCCTAACGCCCCCCAGCTCACCCTGGAAGGGGGGGGGGGGGAGGGCGCGTCAAGCGTGTCGTAAAAGGCGACTAAGGTAAAGCTGCTGGCATGATCATCAGCACCCAGAGAAGGAAAACTCTGTATTTATATCAAAACCCTCGCCAACCCGTCTGCCAAGCGTGGTGAGTATGGCAATTACCCATCATGTGATTGAGGGCGGCCCGTGCCCCAGCAGTGGGGACTTAAATGGGCTGATGATGAAGCATATGGGATAAGAGCTAAACTATTACCTAAAAGCATGTATCCCTGATATGAAAACAATAGGGTAAATACGAGTATAAGTAAAATGTCAGTGTAACTCATGTGATTGAGGGAGACCCGTGCCCCAGCAGTAGGGACTTAAATGGGCTGACGATGAGACTGTAAGATATTTATTAAATGGGTCGATGATATATTTTTTAATGTATTTTATCGTCTGAAATAAATGAATTATCATTATTATTCAATGAATAGGTATCAGAATTCATTACTCTTTTTGTTACGTTCACCTAAATATGAGATA
>JADPWL010003049.1:0-24486 GCA_019059595.1 Marasmia exigua
TTATAAGCGCCGTCTTAACACCGTCCTTACACGTCGTCCGCCATTCGTCGTCTCTCATCTCCCTCTCCCACGTCATTCTAATTCAAGCATCGAACTCATATACGTTCCTTGCCATGCATCTACCGATCACCAATCTTACAGTGATATCCGCTGAATTCGTAGGTCGATAAAACGTAAAAACACCGATGTTTTATTGAGTGACTATGACTTTCACTGACTTCGACTGGTGACTACTTACTTATTCTCTATAAGTTACTTGACATTGGCAAATTATCTTCGGGTAGAGCCATATTAAAAAAAAAGGGATTCTGAAGTAATCAGATGTAGTACTAGGTAAAATACATACCGAAAAACCGAAGGTGCATGCTCGGATTCAAAATACAACTATTTGAATAAAGACTAACCTTCGACAACTCACGGCCCATCCTTGTAAGTACAAGGATGGGCCGTAAATTCAAATTTCGTGGACTTAAAAATGTCCTCCATAGCTTTTTTTATTAATGTGATATGTAGCAGACGAGCAGACGGATCTCCTGATGGTAAACGGTTGCCGCCGCCCATAGACACCCGTGACACCAGTGTAGTCACAAGTGCGCTGCCAACTACCCTCAATCACTGAGCGAATCACAGCACCGTGCTGCTTTAAGCCGGTTTTCCGTGTCCCGAACACGAATCTCTCTTGAGCAATATTTCCTTCTTAATTTATTGCTGATAATTGCTAAGCACTCAAAATCTGAATGACTACCTGTTTTTTTTTATTTTTTTTTATTTATTATCAAATAACATTACAAATTATACATGTACAATAATAGGACAGCACATTAAACCACAGAGGTTTGTCTTGTGCTATGGTGAGCTATGCTATATACAAACTTATATTCAATACTGGAATCATTTATTAAAAACCATATTTTGGGAATTAAAAGTGCAATTCGAGCGACACTAATAAATAAGTGTACAATATTTTATACAACTGTACTACCAATTGCTAAGACAGTATTCCCTTAGCTTAAGTTTAAAATTTGTAGGTGTCAAACTTACCCGTAGATCCAATGGCAACTTGTTTATCAGGCGAGGAACTATGAATGATGTCGTTCGCTCGCCGTACACATTGTTTGCGCGCTGCGTGATCAAAATTTGCGTGCTCTGTTGTAAGGCCGCTTTTACTTTTTCACTTGTGACTTTAAATAAGAACGTGCACTGTATGGCCGTTGTGATGAAAAGGTCCTCGAGAGGAGGTACAGGAAGTCGCAACCATAGTAGGCCCCCCATAAGGTTAACCAACGTCCTGGTGAAGGTTAAGGAAATCCTTTGGATGCGGGTGGCACAGGACCGATCTGAGTGTAGAACATTGGGGGACGCGTATAGCTGTGGGCGTCTATTGGCTTCAATTTATTTTTTCCTTTTTTTTATGAGAGGTGACAGACGAGCAGACGGATCACCTGATGGTAAGCAATTCCGCCACCCATGGACACCCGCACCACCAGTGGAGTCACAAGTGCGCTGCCAACCTTTTCCCCTTCCCCCCATTGGGCCTCCGGTAACCTCACTCACACGGAAAAACACAGCGCAGGCGCTGCTTTACGCCGGTATTCTGTGAGGCAGTGGTATCACTCCGGCTTCAATGATGATGATGATGGTTCTTATCATTTAGCTACTACCGCTCTGAATGTATAGTATGTCAATATAGGAAAATAGGTACAAGTACAATGTGCGCAAAAAATATCTCCCAATGAGTTGACCGAAATAGGAACCACAGGGAAACGTTATCCGGTCCAATAAATTAATTTGTGCCTGAGCCCAATGTAGCGTGATGGTTGATGGTCCTAATCTGGAATGTCTCGTAGAAAACACTCATTAAGGCCACTTGACTGGTTCTGTATTAGAGTCCTGGTTTGGTCAGGTTTTACCGCTTATTTGGGGATACAGAATGAGAGGATAAATTAGGGTTTGTATAGACGAGTATTTATGGGAAATGTACATAATATAAATGAGATTAAACCTATTATTACGAAACACGTTTTTCAAGCAACTGTTTTTTTTTTAAATAATAATATAAGAACAATAGCAATAATATTTTAAAAAAGCCACTGTCATTATTATTATTAGAGACATATATTTTTGTTTGTCAAAGTAGGATAAAATTCAGATTTTTTTGGTGTTTAAAATTTTACATCGCACCATAATAATAACAACAATATCATGACTGTCAATTAAGTATTAACTTATGCCTTCAAACAACTTCTTAGAGGGCAGGGGAGTAGCTGAAAACCAGCGTTGCCCGGGGTCACATCCTCGTAGCAACATCAGCTGAGCTCCTTCCCTTTAATAATAATAAATATTTCACAACATCACATACTCCGACTCCGAGATAGGTAGCTCAAGCACCTGTGTTACGGATATCAGAATCAACAGTGGGATTACAAATATATACATATAATACTTTTCTTTTGTAAATACATACTTACAATACACAGCAAACCCCCAGACCAATACAAACAAACATGTTCATGCACACAAATGTTTGTACTGTGCGGGGATCGAACCCGCAACCCTTGTATCAGAGGCAGCGTTCACTACCACTGTTCCAATCGGGTCGTCTTTGTCTCATCATGCATGATACTTGTATCTCTATATTTGTTTCTACTTATTATGTTAAAATGTGTTTTAAAGAGACAATGAATTTATTCTTATCTTATTCTTAAAAATCATAAATAATATATGGTTAGTTAGTTGCTGATTGCCGCGGCCCCACACGGTGTGAGCACCAGTAAACTTAGGAACGCGACCAAAAACTATCGGTTCCTAAGCAAGTGACGCAGGACACTCCCTTTTGCAGCCGCATCCACCACTTAATTATCTTCATTCCGGTGAAAGTAGCTCCTTTCCTCATTAGACTTTGGAGCCCCGTCCATATTGCAGCAACCAAATATTAAACACCATAAATAATAAGAAGGTTAGTTGCTGGTCGCTAACCCCTATCTTTGTCCTCGCTCTATCGAAGACCTCAATGTGTCAGATATGAAGACGAAAATAAAAAAGAAAATAGTAAAATAATGTTTACACACTTAGACCGCTTCCCCGCTATTATTCAACGTCGGTTTTCCATCAGCGGTGACGTCATTTATCACGACTATCCGCTATCCGATCTATTATAGCACTGTCAGTATTGAACTTCAGATCAAATTGTAATGGATTGGAATAATTTTTACAAGTTGTAGACTAACCCTCTATTTGGGATGAGAATTGTAGCTTGTATGTTTACGACATCAAGCAGAAGAAAGTTATAATGTATCAATACGGGGATTAACACGATATTTATTATGTGAAACAACAATGTGTACTCACATATTTGGCTCGACGTTTCGGCTACGTTACAGCAGCCGTGGTCACGAGCGGACTGGTCCGCTCGTCCGCTCGTGACCACGGCTAATAAATATCGTGTTAATCCCCGTATTGATATCAAATATCAAATATCAAATATCAAATAATTCTTTATTTGCATAGGCTTATACACAGCACTTACAAATCGTCATACATTTGAATGATTTAAAACTATTTATAAGTACTTATGTAATAATTTACATGTTAATACATATATATGTTGATACATAAAATATACTAAAGAAATAAATAAACATAATGCGATTCTACCACCGGCTCGGAAAGTTGTTTCTGGTCGAGAAGATCCGGCAAGAAACTCGCCAGTTACTCTTTTTAATCGCCAACTTTTTTACAATGGTTTATTATCCTCATACCAAGTCATACAGTCTAATGCAACACAAAATAGAATGAAGCAAATTAAAAGCTAAATATGAGGTAAACCGAAGCGGACCAGTCCCCAAAGGTGGCACCTGTTCACAAGTATGACGTATGTGTCAGCCATCATTTCACTCAACCATATTAGAGGGAATGTAATGACCCGCCACATAACGCCACCACCTCAGAGACATTTGAGTGAGCATGACTACTTAGGTTCCCCTCATAGGTCACAGAGTACTTAATCCAATACTAATAAACTGCAGGACGAGGTGTACAATAGTAGGTGGTTAGCATCTTGTCAATTGTTTGATTAATCAATACTAATCAATTTGTATACAATAATAAATGCTGCTAAGCCTAATTTATTAAAATTGATTAATTATATAATAATAGTGATTTCAGTAAATATTTATAAAATTACTACATGTGTGCAGGCACGGAGGTCATCATGTCCATGAATCCTTATCATTTAAGTAATCTACAATTTTATAGTATCCTTTACTCATTAAACAGGTTTTCACGTGGGATTTAAATTTATGCGTTGGTAACTCAATTACATTTTGTGGCAACTTATTGTACATTTTAATACTTTGTCCAACAAATGAACTATTAATCTTTTGGAGCTTCAGATTTGGAATCGCGAGCTTGTGTTTATTTCTAGTGTTAAAACCATGACAATCAGATTTTTTAGAAAAAATATCAATGTTCTTACGCACGTACAAAATACAGTCCAAAATGTATTGGGAAGCTACAGGGAAAGGGAAGATACATTATACTTATAATGCAACGCGAAAATCTAAAAAACTACAGAAGAAAGTTGTCTAATCAGGACATGTGTTAAAACACGATAGATCTATATGAGTTGTTGCAACTCATTATGATGGAGACAATAGCTGTTAAGAGGCATGTGGGTAGGAGGCGTGTGGGTAGGAGGCGTGTAGGTAGGAGGAAAAAATCATGGCTTCGTAACATCCGGGAGTGGATGGGGAACACAAGCCACCGAGCTGTTTCGCCTCGCTAGAGACCGAGAAGAATACGAGTAAGCTAGATTGACGGCCAACCTTCGCTAGTAGGAGAGGTACGAAGGAGATTCTACATACTGATCTGATGATGTCGATGGTAAAGTACTATCGGGTGCGATTCCTAGTTCGGTCAAATGGCAGAACTTACTTTTCTTAGTTTATTTTAGTCTGCTTGAACAATAGCTATTGTCAGTAGTACTAACTGACAATTATATATATATATATATATATATATATATAAAGTGCAGAAAATGCAGTTAACTAATGTTTCTGTACTTTACTTCAAGAAAAGACCGTAGTCCTTTTTGTAAGGTCTCTGGCGTTATATGTGTCAATGACCGGCTTATCATCAGGTGATCCATCTGCTCATCAGCCCCCATACTTATCTCATTAAAAACACACGGACGCTGTAGGTATTGTAACGATGGTGAACTCCTTCGTTGCTAGCCGTATTAACACAATGGCCAATGATTTAAAAGAAAGAAGTTTTTTCAATTTTCGAAGAGTGACAGTTGTTAATATGATGGCCAACAGAGCTGATGCTGGAACACTTTTGAAGTTTAATTCGTTGAGGATAAAGAGTACAGCTAGCCCTGTAATAAAACTATATTACAGATTTCCTTAGAATAAACGTATATTTCTATCTACCTATTAAAATGAATAGAAAACAAATTAATTTACTTTAATTCACAGCTCTTGAATGATAAGAGTACATAATAGGTAGTACGTTCTAAATATCGTATTCGACTTTCGCATAATACACCAGCAAGAAACTTTATAGTTACTTTGTTTCAAATAGTTTTAAATAAAGATGGAAGACTTTCAAAAGCCGATTTGGAACTTGAACTCTGATAATGGTTGCATAGTCACCAGCTTAATAGCGATCGTACAATAAGCCCTACTAAATTGTATAAACCGATTATTGGCCAACCACTAAATATTCTGAACCTAGTTTGTACCTAGATTTAAGACCATTTTAAGTGGAACCGGATTTAAATTTTAGTTGAATTTAGTTTAACAACATTGCTAAATGTTTGTTCCAGTGAAAAAATGACACATTCAAGTTCAGTGGACCAGAAAAAAGAGTCTTTTTGATCAACTTAGGTTCAAGTGATTTGAGTAGATTCTTTTATGTAATAGGTGGCAGACGAGCAAACGGACTAGTTCTTGGTCCCTAATGCAATCTATGCTGATATATTTTGCACGACACAATAATCGTAATTCAATGTTAAGATGATCGCCATACCGATTACTGATTTATTGCGATTGTTGTGTCAATACCTAGTAAGCATTCCGATTAGCGCATTATGCAATTTATAAGATATTTTTTACAAATTTTATTGGTAATAAATATTTCAAGTTCTTGTTCAGATTAGTTGAGAAAGATTAATAGGTACAACCTGTGCGGATAAAGAATGGGATCAGAAATGGCGGCGCATCTATTCACTTCTCGCTCGCATACCCACGAGTGCGAGTATAGACGCAAATAGTGTGCGAGCGAGAAGTTAATAGATGCGCCGCCATTTCTGATCCCATTCTTTATCCGCACAGTTTGTACTTGTTATTTTGAAAGAATAAGAACAGAAAAAAGTTTATGATGTTTACAACTTAATATTTTTATTTGTAGAAACAGGATGCATGATACCATTGGCTTTGCTGTAGTCTGGTCGTTGTATATGTTACTCTGCGACTGCCTCGGTGGCGCAATTGTTAGTGGGTCGCACTTTAAAGCGACAGGTGCGGCTGGGGTCCCCGGTTCGATCCCCGGGACCGGCCAAAATCTCAACCTGAGTTTTTCTGTTAAGAAATTTTCAGTGCTAGCCCGGAGTCTGGATTTGGCGGTCTTGTACCCCCGTGCCTCGGAAAGCACGCTTAGCCGTTGGTCCTGTGCCTAATCCCTCTTTGGTCGTGTCACACTAGTCTCCCATCGAAATAAGAGGGTACGGGAATAGAGAGTGCACTTGTGTCTGCGCAAATACTTGTGCACTATAATATGTTCTAGGTCGATGGCTGAGATTGGCCGCCATGACCGAAATATCGGTTTGGAGGACATTATTTATTATTATTTGTAGTCTGGTTAAAAACTCAGTGGTTCTTTTTTCAAATTTAATTTTAGAAACTCTCTAATATTAGAATGGTAAAGTGCAAGAGAATCAAGGTGCTGATGATAACATAAAGGTTAGGTCAAGTCATCGCTGTTTCCCCCCAGCTCACCCAAGGGAAGTAGTGTCGGACCCGCGCTGTAAGCGGGCCTTCGCCTGGGGAGGGACACGAAGGGAGACTTCTTAGTCAGATTCTCATGTCCTCTCCCCACACTGGCGCGGACGGGAGTACCTCAGGAGTTTCAATCGATAGACCCCCGCCGACGCGGGGGGAGTCTGACATAACCCGTCCGCCTCTTGCGTAATTTATATCTCCTGGGAGATCAAAAAAAAGTCCTCGCTGTCCATTGTGTCGCTCGTAACCAGTGGCAGCTTGGAGTATGGAATGGAAGTTAGCGGTTGTACAGCCGTGCCTCGGAAAGCACGTTAAGCCGTAAGATCCTGCTCCCGACCCCTATCATCGGAATTTGAAGATAAGGGAATAGAGAGTGCACTTGTGTTTACACTCAGACTTGAGCACTCTATATTCTGGGTTCGTGGCTGATCGTTAAGTTATGCCGCTGTAGCCGTAATCAAATGGATGATATTATTATTACTAAGTTTCAAATCTCGTAACAAGCACTTAATAGTCGATTTTAGTTTTAAAACATCTTCTCAGGGATAGTTAAACTTAGTTAATTGTTGTAAGGTATGTAAATAGAGGGTACTAAGATGAGAGTTTCGGAGGAGTCTGTTGTCCAAATCACACTTAATAGTGTGATTTGGACAACTCCTCCGATAAGATGGAAGCTTTTTATTTTGTTATCGCCTTGATGTTGTGACATTTTTTTTTATAGAAAGGCTAATCAGGATGACCAAACCAAATATGAGATTGACAGGCACAAAAGAACTAACAAAGTACCCATTGAGTCTGCCATCCTCACCCTGGTGGCCTGCTGTGATGCCGCTTCACGCCCCGCCTAAAAGACCCCGGATTGTATGAAGGAGGTAACTCATGAGCTGGGAGGGCATTCCATGTCTTGATGGCTCGGGGCAGGAACGAGGAGTCCAAACATCTTGGTGCGCGCCGCCATTGTCTGGATGGTATGCGGATGGCAACGCTGTCCAGCACGTATTGTTCGGAAGTGGAAAGGGGAGGATGGGATGGGAGTGAAATAACTCATCAGAGCATTCCATTTCATAAGACTATGGTAATTGAATCGTTGTTTCTACAAAATCTTAAATGGCAAGATTAAAAGGAATATATTTAGTTGACGTTTTCCTATCTAAACTTATAGGTTATCCGAAAACACGAAATGCTTGCGCGATTTAACCGACACCTGGCGCCATCTATTAATATAAATTGGTACTAATGTCCCGAAACGAAGTGTCGGTAGGCCACTAGTATGAAATATAATCGTAAATCGTATTATCCTCCTAACATTATAGGTAAACCCGAAAGTATGTAAGGATGTATGTATGTATGTTTTTTGTTCCTCGTCTTAACGTTTCACTCCCGGTTGCGTCCTAAGCCGTCGCTCAGGAGCTCGGGGTACGCTTAGACCATGCTTCAAGATTTTTTTTTTAGAGGCGGACAAACGAACAAGTGAGTTATCCGATGGAAAGTAATCAACGCCGCCCATTAACATCCGCGACATCAGAGAAATCGCTTATATGTTGCCGGCCTTTTTAAAAGAGAGTACGCTCTTCTCTTGAAGGTCCCTAAGGCCTGGCTGTCGGGAAATACTCATGCAGCCAAAGCGTTCCATAGAACTGAAGTAACGTGGCTGAAGAAAGTTCCGCGAGAAACGCAGTATTAGACCGCCATCCATCGAGATGATGGGGATGGAATGACAATCGCTTGCGAGTGGTTCGAAGTAAAAATTCAGTAGCAGGGAGTAGATCAAACAGTTCCTCAGAGGACTCCCCATGATAGATGCGGTATAGAATGCTGAGTGAAGCTATATTCCTGTAAAGATTTTGGGAGTCTGGTAATTACAATGAAGCGATTGCCCTTTACAGGGGAGCCTAACTAAATCATGGTTACACGTTTCACAAACAATCCGAAACATGCAGGTTTCCTCACATTGTTTTCCGTCACCGCCGAGCTAGTGGTAGAATTGAACTTGCCACCAATATTTTTATGTGATACGTGGCAGACGAGCAGACGGATCGCCTGATTGTAAAATCGTGATTTCCTCTAATTATTTCCCACTAAAGCCTAGAAACCTCAAAAGCATTCAGAAAAACGATGCCAATATCAACTAACGAATGTAATTATGCAAATCAAGTTGCATTCGGTTGCATAATAACAATCCCTGGAACTTTCTCATGGTTCGTTTGTATTTTAGAAAATGCTCATTCGGCAGTAATGAAACTAAAAGCGATGTAATTAGAGAGAGTTCCGCGCGGTTTTTAGAGCTGCGTGAAAAGAAGATTTTCCTACAAACTCTATTGTGGATGAGGGTATATTTTAATAGAGTATTCAATTCAAAGACAAAGAACTTTTCGACAAGAATCGCTTCTGTAAACTAAAACTTTTCGCTAATAGAGTCACCGAAGCTAAGTTAAACCTTTAAATTAGAAAAAAATTGCCAGTTTGGAGTGACCGATGGTAGTTCAGTGATTAGCCTTCTGAACGGTTAGGTCTTAGATTCAAATCCAAGCATGTACAGTCTGCAGCAATTAGATAGCGACATCTAAGGCTCTCAAATAGTTAGGTACAGCCAAAGTGGTCAAAAATCTCGTGACTCTCATATGGATAGATATTTCATGAATATGAGAGTCACGGGTGTCTCGATATTTTTGACCACTTTGGCTGTACCTAACTATTTGACAGCCTTAGATGTCGCTATCTTATTGCTGACTGTACTCCTGTTTACAACCAATCTCAATTTATTTCTACCCTTAGCTTGGCTAGAGGGGAGTTAAAGGTTGGCAGCGCACTAATATCGCTATGATTCATCTGCTCATTTTATTTTTATGATATAGGTGGCAGACGAGCCGCCGGATCACCTGATGGTAAGCGATTACCGCCGCTCATGGACGCCTGCAACACCAGTGGTGTCACAAGTGCGCTGCTTACCCTTCAACCCCCCCGCATCAGGCCTCCGGTAACCTCACTCACGCAGCGAAACACAGCGCATGCATTGTTTCACGCCGGCTTTCTGTGAGGACGTGGTATTACTCCGGTCGAGCCTGCCCACTCATGCCGAAGCGTGGCTCTCCCACTGTTAGTTCTGTTCATCTTCCATAGGACCTCCTTATCTTAGCATGTGGTTCCCGGTTGCATCCAAAGCTGTCATTCTTGAGTCCCGGGGTACGCTTGGACCTTGGTCCAGTATTTGGAGAGCCTGGTAACTACAATAAAGCAACTGCCGTCTGACTTTCGCAACCCTTTAACAGGGAATCAGATCAACTGAATCATGGTTACACGTTTCAGAAACTATCAGAAACGTGTAGGTTTCCTCACGATATTTTCCCTCACCGTAGAGCTAATAGTACAAATACGCGCATAGATTTAAAAACTCCAGAAGTACATGCTCGGATTCGAACCAGAACCCCCCGTATGAAAGGTCTCTCTCATTTTCCATACAAAGAAACTATTCTAAAAGGTAATATTGTAAATCCGACTTCAATACACAACATGTACCCAAAATCTAACAGTACAGCAAAATCCATTAACAAAATGCATTTCTATTCCCATTCACATACGAACTATAAGAAATGTAATACCGCAAGTACTGCAAAATCAACAAGACCGCCCCATTTAAAGACGTCCAAAGCAATTTCGTTCCTAACATTATATGTCGAATAAAACGTAAGCATTGGTGCAGCTAGCTCGAGATATACCTGTTACGTGCCGATGTATGTCCCTTGGCGTATTTCGTTACTTGTACAACCGTGTTTGCCCTGAGCTATCGCCGTGCAAGTTATAGGAGACAGGGGTGTTAGATAAATTATTAATGGCCAGTCTTGGACACAAAGTTACTTATTCGCTTCTGAAACTAAGTTAATCTGTTGCTTACTCTGTTGGCTAAATGACCTGTAGATTTTAGCTTCCAACACTAATGTGCCATATTACCCGCCCGCTCCTACATTCATAATGTGGACAGCTAAGAAATGAAACTCCTTGCCAAGGTCTTCGTAACTGTCATCATCATCATCATCAGCCCATTTAAGTCCCCACTGCTGGGGCACGGGCCTCCCTCAATCACATGAGGGGTAATTGCCATACTCACCACGCTTGTTGGCGAGGGTTTTGATATAAATGCAGAGTTTTCCTTCTCTGGGCGCTGATGATCATGCCAGCAGCTTTACCTTTACGACACCTTGGTAACAGTGAGGGTGGCCTATTCTACTCTGCCGGGACCACACACCCACAATGACTGAAAGACAAATATTGAGCAATAGTGGCCCGCCCTCACCTCATTTCGTATGACATCGTGACAATACATTTTTTCTGATTATTGAGATAAAAATATAGCGATGTTTACGAATATTAACTTCAAAAGCGGCAAAGTTCCGTACTAATTTGAACCCCCGTTGTAACTGTGGGAGACATGAATGGGCCGGCCGGGTGATACCACGGCCTCACAGAAAACCGGCGTGTAGCAGCACTGTGCTGTGATTTGCTTGAGTGAGGACACCGGAAGCTCAATCCGGGGGAAGGGGGGATTAAAGGTAAGCAGTGCACTTGTGACTCGTGTCGCGAGTGACAATGGGCGGCGGTAATCGCTTACAATCAGGTGATCTGTCAAAAAGGTCTGTTTTTCCGGACCACTACAATGGACATCTTTAAGGCAAGAGTGAACAGGCATCTTCTAAGCGAGCACGTTACATCCTAGATCTCATAGTCAATTTCGATCAGGTGAGATTGTGGTCAAGCGTTGGCCTATATATATGAGAAAATTTTAACTGCGGCAAACTGGTGTCGCGGGTGACCATGGGCGGCGGCAATGGACAACATTTCATATTTTTAACATGACCATATTGTTTTTTTATATGAAAATAGACATAAAATAAACGGACCTATATTTTTTCTTTTTTCAAAATTTGTCCATTTTCATGCATAAAATAATTATTAAAATTCTTTATATTCTAAATAGACGTAAGCGCCAAATGACGTCATCGGACGGCTGAATACAGCGATATTCCTTTGCTTATCATTGTTTTAATAAAAAAAAGGTACTACTGTCAAAGGTAAATAATACTAGTGCCAACATTGTCAACGTCATTCATTCATTCAACGTTGACAAGTTGTCTTTTTTTTTACAGTTGCATGTCATGGGTTTGGCATTTCGTAAATTTAAAACTATAATGTGCTAGGCAAAGAAATATTTTACATTCTGCCGTCCGATGACGTCATCTTACGTTTTTTAGTTTTTAATTTTTTTCTCAGTAAATAAGCAATATAAAAAATTAATAAATATATATTCGCGCAGCGGAAAAGTAAATAAAGAAATGGTATTTTTTGTTTCAGAGCTTAGCAATTTTGAAATGTTGTCCATTGCTTACCATCAGGTGATCTGTCTGCTTGTCTGCCACCTATGACATAAAAAAAAAGAAAAAAACAATCTGTAACTACTGTTATCAAATAATGTAAGAAGCAATAAATTTCCTGTTATAAAGTATCAGCCTTTAAACTGTCCTACTGTAGGGCAAAGGCATCATAGAAATCAAGTTATCGCTACTATCATGGGATTAGGCTTAATCACCACGCTTGCCAAATGTGGATTGGTGATGACAAACCCGAGCTAGGTTCGAAAAATTTGAAACATACTTTTCGCTCGACCCGGGGATCGCACAAAAGACCCCAAGATCACGACCCGGTACTTAAACCACTACACCAACAGGGCGTTGATCTAGTGGTTTAAATTTTCTGTTGTAGTGTGATCAAAGCCAGAGTACCTCTATATTAATTAATGCTGTAACTTGAGACTCTACTGGTATTCACGGGCGGCAATCTCTTACCGTCAGGTGATCTATGTGATTGTTTGCTACCTATTACATAAATAAATATTGACACTGATCACCGACTGTCAGCAACTGCTAGTCGGGAAAAGTCGGCGTTAGGTAGACATTATGATCATTGTGGACATTGAATAAATGAATATATTTTTATTTCAGATTAATGCATCAATATACACAGAGAACCTTACACACTCACATTATATACCGTTATTTTTTTATCGTTTACATCCCGAAAACCTCGTAATAGGTATCGTGAATAAAGTCCAATTAATATAATAGAACAACAAAATAAGTAAAAAGAAAGCTGATCCATCCATAAAAGAATATCCTCTTAACAATGATATATGGCATAGCTGATTTTTTCGCTAATTTAGAAGTGGATTTTTTTTTCACAACATCTCATACGTTGACCTGATTCCGTACTAAGTAGCTTAAGCACTTGTGTTACAGATATCAGACAACAGAGGAACACAAATATATACTTAAATACATATATTACACCCAGATACTGAACAAACACAAGTGTTCATCGCACGAATGTTTGTCCAGGGTGGGGATCGAATCCACGACCTTTGGCGTGAGAGGCAGGGTCACTACCAATTGCGCCATCCAGTCAGTCCGGTCAATTTTGTTGATCCAACATCCTAAATGGCGTTTGTTAACCCTCGGTCCGTCGCGTACTTTTCACATACGAGATTCGTTGCATGGGGTCTCTAAAGACCCTAAACTTTGTAATCATATATTGACCATTTTTTTTATATTTGACTAGGAATAATATGTTTATAATGTTAAAAATAAAACAAAAATATATTTTTTGACATTTATTGCAACTGTTATACAAAACTACACTACAAAAATAAAATTTAATGTTAGGAACTATTTTATTTGGAATTAATCATCACATCACGAACTGAAAACCAGCGCGGCAGCGGCGGCAAACCGCTGCAGCACATGCTGAGCTTGGACCTTGTTGACCACTTCACTTTGTTCTTTTCTTCTTCCTTGGTCACTGGTTTATATATTAACTTATTATTTTTTAGTTTGTTTTTAATATTTCCACTACTAAAAAATCAGAAATAACAATAACAAGAACTCAAATGCCGATGTCACTTTAACAAAACACGCAAGTTTTTACTTACGTGATCCGTCGCGTGGTGTCGCTGGGAGCCTCGCGCGCAACAGCACGTCTATATCACACGGCGCGTGTGCGCAAACTACCCGCCGATTGTCAACTCTACGCCGGCGATTAGTTTTGCGAAGGTACCTAAACGTTCAAAGCTCAAAGCACAAACTAGAGTATAACAATTTTGTGCTTTTTTGAAACCTAGGCTTTAAAGACCCCACGCTCAAGGGTTTCCGATATATGTTATGAAATTTTCGGGATGCAAAGGAAAAGAAATAACTATGTAAAGACCGTGTGTGGCACAGATAGACGATACACTACCTAGCGCGTAAGTCAACGAACTCTTCGATATCAATGCCAACAAGAACCAAATAACATGTGTCTATTTATCTGCTTAGACGGCGATAGGTGCGAGCGGTCTATGGCTTACATTTTCCTTATGTTTAAGAGCGTTAAGTCCCCGCTTACATCTATAACTTGGACCACGCGTCAACCGCCGTCCACTGAAATGGATTTTGCTCGCATCACGTGACATGTAGCCGTTTCGTGCAGTCATACATTTTAGCGTTGAGCTAATAGTTTTAGTAAATAACCTAAATCCGTAAGCATTGGCTTAGAATAATTTGTTTGAGCGAATGGACTAATTTTATTGCAATCAACTTATGGAAATGCATATGAATAGCGAAAGGCATCAAAATTGCGAATTTTAAGATGATGCCACGAGTCAAGACACTGCTCACAATCAAATTCCGTCCACCTATGTTTAAGTATATTAGTCAACAATTAGAATGAAAAAGAATTCCCTAATATAGTTTAAAAAATCTAGCTGTTGATGACTGATGACTTCCACATGACGGAGTAAGTCCAAAGTTACTGACCCAAAATAATTAACTCAAACCTTTTTTTTTTAATTTTATCATATGAATAAAATAATTTACATCACGGAGAGTTACGACTTAGGGACCTTCAAGAGAAGAGCGTTCTCTTTTTTAAAAAGTCCGGCAAAACATTAGCGATCTCTCAGATTTCGCGGTCGTTCAGTTGCGGCGATGATTACTTTCCGTCAGGTGACTCGCTTGCTCGTTTGTCCTCCTCTAGCATAAAAAAAAACATTAAAACTTATATAAAAGCTTTTTAAAACCACTAAGGCTTACTCTACAGCTTAAGAGTTCACAAATGATATTACTTTTTAAAAAGAACTAATAACTACAATATCGTGTTGGTCCAATGCTTCACACGCCCATAACTGGAAACGCGTCAAACTGCATCCGCCAGTAATGGATTTTGTATCACGTGACACGATTTCTGGGGTTCCGTTAAAAGCTGGACTTTTTAAGCACTCCACAAGCCAACTTATACCTGTCATCTTTCTCACATCGTCAGTCTATCCATGTACATGTAAAATAAAAAAATATCAGCATTTAATATATTATCAACCTTGCTTGAATTAGTTGCTACTGCACTTGTGTTATACGTAGGTATTAGAATCAATGAAGAACAAAATAAAAAGCATCATAGTTCATTAACCTACTCCCCTAGCTCGAATCCGAACCGAGTCTTGGCCTCCCAAACAAGAGATCGCTACTTTGATCGATCCTGCACTTACTTCTTGCTAGTCATTTATTTGAAGATCTAGCACAAGATGACGCCTTGGGAGGATACGCACTAATGTTGGAATAGAGACTATTTTGGACACTCTCAAAATCATCAGCGAGAATAAACTACACTATTTTCACTGGCTTGGCCACCGCGAAAGATTGGAATATAAGATAAGATAAGATAAGAAACAATTTATTGGTCACAATACATTACACATAGAACAAAACAGAGAAAACAAGGTACAAAGAGACAAAGAGTTGCGGCCAACAAGGCTCAGCCTCAGCATATGCTGCAACTGCCACACACAGCAGCTGCAGCGCTGATTTTCAGGCTGGACCTTGGGTGACGCTTTTGCATTGAAAGATGGTTGTCTCGTCACGAAAGCATACCAGAGCTAACCGGTGGACCCACGGCCAGTTGGTTGGCTTGATATCGCACGTCGTCAACACTGATCATAGTTCACGGTAACAAATTGCCACACAATTACTACATCGTGTTGATCCATCAACAACTCTTCGTGTAACGCCCACGCCCATAACTTGTAACACGTAAAACTACGTCCACCAGTAATGGATTTCACATTACGTGACACAAGGCAGTATCGTGCGTCATGATTTTTTGGTTTTCATTTCCAAAAGTATCTAAAGGATTAGACGACTGTGGCCGAAAAAATTGGAAGGCGGGTAAGGAAGGCCTTTGCCCTGCAGTGGGACAGATTTTTTTTTTACATTATGGCAGACAAACGAGCAGACGGCTCACCTGATGGTAAGTGATCTGATGTGAAGCAGATCACGGATGCGTTGTTGGCTCTTAAGGGAGGAATAAGCTCTTTTCTTGAAGATCACCAGGTCGTATCTGTTCGGAAACACCATCGTTGGTAGCTGATTACATAGTTTTACTACGCGCGGTAGGAAGTAGCGTGAGAAGCGCGCTGTGGTGGAGTAAAATCCATCCAAGTGATTGTGGTGAAATTTGGAATTCTGGCGTTGATGTACGATGGTGAAAGTTTGTAGCTTGGAATAAGGCCGAACAGCTTCTCGGAACACTCCCCATTGTAGCTTCGATAGAAGACACATAGCGATGCTACATCTCTACGCAATGACAAAGGATCAAAAGAAAGAGCCTGGTCGTCGATAATTCTGACTGTCCTTCGCTGGATATGGTCAGTATATGCTAATAATAATTTCAATCATTGAATACATCGTGTTACATTATATATATCAAAAGACATCTGTCCTGAGAAATCTAAGGATCATCGAAAGCTAGGATTGTGAAAATTTTTAAGAAGTCTACGTGCATTTGTGGAAATATTACGAATGAATTATTTTATTAATTGTTGGCTAATGTTTCCACACCTGTTGGAATGGTCGATCATGATTTGGATATGATTTTTTTGGGTACATATAGCATTTCATTGCAATTTATTCACAAGTAAATAATGCTCTTAAACATTTTTCGACAGTCTTTGGATGGGACTCGAATCTACCATCTTTTGCTAACCGGGCCACTGCTTTACCGACTAAGCTGCCGAAGACCTTAGTATGTTGACTCACAGCGAAGCAAAAAACACTTACAAAATTTGTCGACATAATAAGCTAGCTTAGTCGGTAAAGCAGTTGCCCGCTTAGCAAAAGATCGTGGGTTCGAGTCCTACCCGACTGTCGAGAAATTATAATTGATGATTCGGATGTTCATAGGCACGTTTGCCTAGAAGATGCATGTTCATTCTTGCCTTAAACACCCAGATTATAATAATCCAAAAGATGATGAACCCGAAAGGAAAAAAATTGAAAATTTAAAAAACTCCCCGATACAACTAAAGCTCTTTCATTTGATACCTATATTGAGGCAGTTGGAACAACAAATAGGTTATTCGTCATTTTCTGACGGCCGCCATCTTGGATTTGAATTTTTTCACAATTAATATATTTTGCTACTCAAGCCCTTTTATATGATACCCATATTGTGGGAGTTGTGTTAAAACATAAAATCCAAATCTTTGTGACGGCGGCCATCTTGGATCGATTTTTATCCAACATAGCTAATAACACTCCCTCCTTATTCATCTTTCAAAAAAAAAAAACAAAATCAAAATCGGTTCATTTGTTCGGGAGCTACGATTCCATAGACAGACACACAGACACACACACACACAGACACGTCAAACTTATAACACCCCGTCGTTTTTGCGTCGGGGGTTAAAAACATGGCTCTATTACTTGATTCTACTGTCTGCCTGTCGCCATATATCAAAAATAATTAGTTACCGTCACAATATCATGGGTTACATTATTACTTACCTCGTACCGCCCATAACTTGTAACGCGTCAAGCTGCGTCCGCCAGTAATGGGTTTCGTATCACGTGACACAAGCAGTATCGTGCGTCACGATCCACAAATTTTAGGGTTCCGCAGGCAAATGGCAAAAAACGGAACCCTTATAGATTCGTCATGTCTGTCTGTCTGTCCGTCTGTCCGTCCGTCTATATGTCACAGCCACTTTTTTCCGAAACTATAAAAACTATACTGTTGAAACTTGAAAAATAGATGTATTTTGTTAACCGCATTACGATTTTAAACAAAAACAGCAAAAAAAAATTCGAGTCCCCATACTTACCTTTAACTGAAACTATTTTTTTTTCATCAAATCCATACGTGTGGGGTTTTTATAGATAGGTCTTCACAAATTATGTTTTTTTTTTATGTGATAGGTGGCAGACGAGCAGACGGATCACCTGATGGTAAGTGTTTGCCATCTGCGATTGCGATGTTGAGGTTTTTAAATATTTTATTTCGATACTTAATACTTTGCGCAAGTGAAGCTCCCAAGGTGGTAAAATGTGTCCCCCTCCCCCCTCTAAGTTCTATAATAATAAAATGTGAAACTAAAAAAATAATATGATATACATTACCATGAAAACTAACAACGAAAATTTGTTTGAACTAAATCTAGTAAATAGTATTTTAATACGTTATAAACCGTAAAACGCAATTTACCTTCCATATATCTTACTTGCTGCTACGGAACCCTTCATGGCCGAGTCGGGCTCGCACTTGGCCGGTTCTTAATAAAGGAACAGCTTGGATAGGCGACACACGGTCGTGTTAGTATAACAGGAGACTTTGGCCTAGTTTCACAAAATATTCTAAGGTCACCCTGTTTGGTTTTTGTTTGGTAAAAGGTCTAGAAAATATCTTATCACGCATCTCTATTGTATTACTCTCGTATGACCATATTAAACTAGTGAGTTAGTGAACAGTGGTAGGTACCGCAGGTCAATCGTCATCGTCAGCCCATTTAAGTCCCCACTGCTGGGGCACGGGCCTCCCTCAATCACATGAGGGGTAATTGCCGTACTCACCACGCTTGGCAGACGGGTTGGCGAGGGTTTTGATATAAATGCAGAGTTTTCCTTCTCTGGGTGCTGATGATCTGTCTGCAAGTGACAACTTACCCGCCAAAACTTCAGTTACTCTATGACCATAGCACTTGCAATAGTGCCGAAATATCGGAAACTCAAAACTAAGGTACATGGTAGAAATCCCGTAAATAACTATTCTAATCATCATTTCAGCCAAAAGACTGCCACTGCTGAACATGGGCCTGCCCCAATGTTCTGCACATAGATTGGTCCTGAGTCTTTTCAGTCCTGAGATTTTCGCGACCTGCACCACATTGTCGGCCCACTTTATGAGGCTGTGTCTTCCTGTACGTGGCCTCCACTCGAGGACCTTTCCACCCCAACGGCCGTTTGTTCTTCTAAAATTTATAATATTACCCGCTTTACCTCGGAGGTCACTTGTCTCACATTCCAATTGAGTCCTTATACTAATACACTTTTGGCCGAGCCCCTCTAGGCCCATCTGACTGAGGCCGACTTAGTCCAGCTTGGCCGACTGGCTTCCCTCGAGGCTGCTGACCCCAAAATGCACCCTGATGATTCTCGAAATGCACCCTGCCCACATACTTATATACAATTTCTGTATGAATGCTAAAAAGGTTGTACTGCTGTCAGATACAACGCAAAAGTTTATCCATTTTTATTTTATGTTTATTTAACACACATATTTTTCAGATGCCTCCCTTCACTCCCCGAATATGAAACCGAAGTCCCTTACTGAAACTCCAAACTAGTCGGTCAAAACCCTCTCTCCATTTACCAATTTGCATAGGACCCGACCGTGGGAAATGTTTTCTGCAACCGCTAGTGCCTACACGTTTTATTATTCGTGAGTTTTGTTAAATTCAATTTTCTGGTTCGCGATAGAATGGAAAATGGAGAGTTGGAATCTAAAATTGGATATTGATGACGATGTGTCGCGCCAAAATCGGTTCCTCCGTTTAGAGATATAGATACAAATGACTGCCGCGGTGGCGCAGTGGTTAGTGGGTCGCACATTAATAATAATAATTCTCACTTCTCATAGGTTGACCTGATTCCGTATTAAGTAGATTAAGCACTTGTGTTACATATATCAGACAACAGAGGGACACAGATATATACTAAAATACATATATTACAACCAGACACTAAACAAACACAAGTGTTCATCGCACGAATGCTTGTCCAGGTTGGGGATCGAACCCACGAACTTTGGCATAAGAGGCAGGGTCAGTACCAATTGCGCCATCCGGTCAATAAAGCGACAGCTAAGTTTTCGGTAAGAAATTCTTAGTGTCAGCCAGAGTCAGGCAGTCGGCGGTCTTGTCAAGAAAGCACGATAAGCCGTTGATTCTGCGCCGGATCCTTCTCCGGTCGTGTCGCGCTGGTGTACCATCGGAATATGAGTGTAAGGGAATAGAGAGTGCACTTGTGCATGCGCACACACTTGAGCTCTATAAATATCCTGCGTACGTGGCTGATCGTTGAGATTGGCCGCCGTAGCCGTAATCGGTTGAAGAATTTTATTAATTGCCTATATAATGTCGGCTGCCTACATCACGTGCTAAACTGGCTTAGTACAAACACTTGCGCGCGTAAGGTGATTTTGGTAATTTTGGCGGACAAAAAATTATTCGAAATCCCTGTATTTTATCAATTACCCCTTCCCACTTCAGCATGTATAATGGAATAAGTGAGAATGCATCTACTGATCACCATTCCTACACTGGTACCTATGCGTTTCAAAATCAAAAAAGGGTAGTTCAGTGGATGTGTGTTGATTGAGAGGTCGAAAGTTCAAATCCTAGCATGCGCTTCTAGATTTTACAAATATATATGCGTCTGTACACCACGTTTCAGTTGAAAACACATTATAAAAAAGCCTCCGTTTTTAAATAAGTAGTTTCTTAAACTGTGAATGAACGAAAGAACGAACAAATGAATATACTTTTATGGCACTCGAAACAGTGTGAAAACTTAAAACTAGGTATTACTAGAGATGTACAAGGCTAGTGTGTTAACATTTATTGAAATAATAATTCAGAACGCGATAATCCAGTAATATTAGTTCCCCTGTCAATGTGCAGGTCAGACAGCACTACAGCTCATGTTATACTGTCACTACTATTACGGCCGTCTGTTCCCCTCTCTATCTGCCCTGCCCATTGCCACTTGAGGCATGCAATCCTTTGGGCTATGTCTGTGACCTTAGTTCTCCTGCGGATCTCATCATCTCTGATACGATCACGCAAGGAGACTTCGAGCATAGCCCTCTCCATTGCTCCCTGGGTGAGTTTGAGCCTACCAATTGGCACATTGTAAAACGCCACGTTTCGGTTCCGTATGTCATCACTGGCAACAGATACCAGTAGTGTTCCTAATGAGTTAAAAATAAGCTTTCAAGCGCTTACAAAACTCAAATTAGAAAATTAACATTTAAACATAATCTACAATTTCCGTTTCGCCTTTGCCTGATATAAACTCCCTAATTCTGAAACGTATAATTATTTCAAGCGGCGTTTGGTGGGAGGGAATTTCGTAATCATTAGCCGCCGGTAGATGGCGTCGTATGTTTTCTTGTAATCTAAATCTATAAAAGCGAAAATTCACTGACTGGTTATCTATCAACAGAGCTTAAAGTATAAGGGTTAGAAACTTTAAATTTTGCAACGGGGCTTCTTTTAGGGTGGCGGGTAGGGCACACCAGCGACACCAATCGATTTTAATTTTTAGCTACTAAGCCGGATCTATTTTAAACAATTTCGAGATAACACTTTCTCGGCAAACACTTATACTATTTATTAAATAACCATGCACAAATGTTGGGTCCGTTTTTGTACGCGAAAAATTAATTCACGCCAAAAGTAGCCGTGTGGTCCCCGGCAGAGAAGAATAGGCCACCCTCACTCTTACCGAGGTGTCGTAAAAGGCGACTAAGGTAAAACTGCTGCCCATTTAAGTCCCCACTGTTGGGGCACGGGCGTCCCTCAATCACATGGGTAAATGCCATACTCACCACGCTTGGCAGACGGGTTGGCGAGGGTTTTGATATAAGTGCAGAGTTTTCCTTTTTTTTATATGAGAGGTGGCAGAAGAGCACACGGATCACCTGATGGTAAGCAATTCCACCGCCCATGGCCGCAACACCCGCAACACCAGTGGATTCACAAGTGCGCTGCCAACCTTTTCCCCTTCCCCCCATTGGGCCTCCGGTAACCTCACTCACACGGCGAAACACAGCGCAGGCGCTGCTTCACGCCGGTCTTCTGTGAGGCAGTGGTATCACTCCGGTCGAGCCGGCCCATTCATGCCTAAGCGTGGCTCTCCCACATTGAAAATCCTTCCTTCTCTGGGTGCTGATGATCATGCCAGCAGCTTTGCCTTAATCGCCTTTTACGACACCTCGGTAAGAGTGAGGGTGGCCTATTCTACTCGGCCGGGATCACAAGGCATTTGCCTTCATCAATTTTTCGAAAAGGGTGGTTTTCGAAAAATTCCAATGATCTCCAAACCGATGCTTCAGTTATTGCGGCCAATCGCAGCGATCAGCCACGCAGGAGATATTATAGTGCACAAGTATCTGCGCAGACCCAAGTACACTCTATATTCCCTTACCCTCATATTTCAATGGGCCACCAGTATGCCACACCCAAAGGGGGTTCAAGCGCCGGACCAATGGCTTAATGTGCTTTCCGAGGTATGGGGGTAAGAGCGGCAACTTGAAGACTTCGGTAACTTCTTGAAGACACTGATAATTTCTTAACAAAAGAACTCAGATCCGAGTTTTAGCCCGACCCGGGGATCGAACCCGAGTCCCCAAGCTCAGCCGTCGCTGTAAAGTGCGACTACCCACTGCGCCAATGAGGCTGTCGTATCAAACTTATAACGAAACGCAATCAGACTGAACGTTCTACAGTACCCTAAAAGTCCGATGGAAGGGTAATCTGCTCAGATTGGCAACCTTCCAAATGGTTCCGTCTGTTTGTCCCTAAGGACCGCGTCACACTGCTTATTTGGAAGCGAATGCGACTTGAGAATCTAAGATGTGTTTTTTTTTCAATCGTCTATTCGTTGCCGGCGCATATGTTTCCTCCATCCTACCATATGGGTTCCTTCAAACGAAGCGTGAAGAAGCATCTCGCGGGCCAGTATGGCGGTATCAACTAAAGCGATTGCATTGACATCGCGTCCATTGTAACTGCAAAGTGGGCTCTTTTTTTGTTTATTATCAGACTGAGGCGAGCTAATATACTATGCGTTACAAAAAAAAATTGGGTTTCATACTCCAAAACGAAAAAACGGAAACCATATCAGATCACTAAGCCATATCTTTTATTACAATTATACATTAAATATTATGGAATTCACAGATAAGACACACAAATACGCACACACACACGCAAACACACATACACACTAAACACACACACAACAGTTGTCCCGCTGTATGACGAGGTCCGTTGTTACGGTAATACGCGACGGTTGATGTGAAATTTAAAGAAATCAGTCCACAAATTTTGTGTCGTTTGCCAATGTGGAATGGCCTTGAGAAAGTCTTCTCGTATGATAAGACCCTTATGGCAGTCTCATTTGCACAGAATACATATTTTTTAGATATCAAGAAAATAAAAGAACATTAAAATGGTTTCTAGAGAAAATTAAGTAAGTACTTTAAACAAGCTGTTTATAACTCTGGGTCACATTCCCAGAGGGAGTCGCTCACAACCCTAACATGACGGGACAGTGCGCAAAGCATTTTTCCTTCGTGACCAAAAAAAATGGAATTGTCTTGCAGTAGAAACAGCGCTTCGCAAGTGTTGTAACGGCACGACTCACATTAAACGGCGCGCATCTATGTGCGTCGGCGCACAGCGGAGTACATCAGGGCAGAATGTTTGTTGATGAAACATAATTATATTTGTCTTGGGTCTGGGTGTTTGTGGTACCGTCATTATTTTTGGTTTCCATGGTAAAGGAGAAAACCTTAATTTGGCAACAGGACAGAAGTGTATGTGAAGTTGTCTGAATTTATTTATCTCTTCAATTGATTTTCAGATACATGCATGTTTCATAGCGAAATATTCTCTCACCACCGGGAGAATAATATAACCACACATTTGAAAAATCCAGAGGTACATGCTTGATTTTGAATACAAAACCTATCGCTTTGAAAGCATACTACGATCTTATCCAATGAGCTAGCATAGGTCTCAAAATTCATTTAAAAAATCTCAAAATTATTAATGTATTTACATCTACCCACTGTTATTATTAATGAATATACTTGTACCTTTATAAAATAATTGCTTGTAACACATTTTACCTAGCAATTAGTTATTTTCATTAACAAAGCATTTTCAGTTCGCCTTGTTTGTGATTAATTAGTTCGATTCTGTCAGTCGCAAAAAGCGATTGTATATTTTGCTCTAAAATTTTGTAAAGAAATGACTTAATGATTAATATGACACCAAATTGCATCAAGAACAATTTGTGTGAGTGAACAATAATATTAGTTATTATATCATAACGATCATCAGTTCTCT